>BMAC01000038.1:1221716-1257411 GCA_014905375.1 Phtheirospermum japonicum
GTATTAGTACATTTATGTATATGTATAAATTGGAATGAGTATTCATACCTAACATATTCTTCGACCTCCACAGAATTTAGCAACACGTATATCCTTGCGGCGTTGTATTCTTTTTCTCTTAGAAATCTTTTTCCCTTTGTACCAAACGTCTCTCCACATTTTTTAAACACCGAGGGAATTTCATCGCCGTCATCGACACAATTCTGACTGTCGTCATTTCTAGGCATATTTATTCTTTTAGTTGAAACGTGATCTTCAAAATAATACGAACTAAAATTTGAAGCCTCGTCGACCAGATATGCGTTTGCTATCGACCCTTCCACACTCACCTTATTTTTCACGCTATTCTTTAGTTTGCGAAGATACCTCTCGAACGGGTACATCCATCTATACTGTACTGGGCCAGCAATCTTCGCTTCATACGCAAGATGAACGGGCAGATGCTCCATCGATTCAAAAAACTTGGAGGGAAGATCAGTTCCATTTGGCACAATATTAACGGAATGTCACGCTCAAGTCGAATCATATCTTCGGTGCGAATGACTGTTGATGTGAGATCTTTGAAAAACTAGCTCAATTCGGTTAGAGCCTTCCACACGTTCGGAGGAAGCAGTTCACGAAAGGCTATTGGTATCAACCTCTGCATGAATACATGACAATCATGATTCTTCATCCCGATCAAACGAGATTCCTTCTTGTCGACGCAACGACCCAAATTTGATGCGTACCCATCTGGAAATCGAAGAGATTTCACCCAATCGCAAACTGCAGCTTTCGACGGCTTGTCAAGTGTGTAACAGGCTTTAGGACACTTTCCTGACCCATCTGGCGCCAACTCTGGGCGATTACAATACTCATTCAACTCTTCCCTAGATTTAAGCTTGTTCTTGGTCTTCCCTTTGATATTCATCACCGTATTGAAAACATTGTCAAACACATTCTTTTCGATGTGCATAACATCTAAATTGTGACGAATTAGATTTATCCTCCAATATGGAAGATCCCAGAAAATGCTTCGTTTTCTCCAACTAGACGTTCAGGATATTTGCGCGTTAACTCGTGATGCATCTAGTTCAGTGACTTTCAGAAGCCCCAATCTTTCTATTTTTGCCAAAACTTCTATCCCTGAGCGCACTTCCGGCGGTGGAGTCTCGACTGATCTTCATTTTCAAAATCGTCGTTTATCTTTTCTAAAACGGTGATCATGCTCAAGGGATTTTCAGTGATTGTCGAACCACGATTGCTTCCCACTGCACTTAAGAGTGAAGGCGTCCGACCGTTCCATACAGTAAGGATAAGCTTTTTGACCGGCCGTACTCCATCCGGACAACATAGAATACGCAGGAAAATCGCTGATTGTCCACATAAGGGCTGCTCGTAATTGAATTTTTTTTTCTTAGATATATCGTACGAGGGGGCCCCAACCATCCATAACTGATTCAATTCATAGATTAGGGGTTGCAGAAACACATCAAGTTTGTCTTTTGGATTCTTTGGCCCCGGTACAAGAACGCTCAGGAACATGAACTGTTCTTTCATGCACATCCAAGGAGGCAAGTTGTAGGGTGTGACTATGACGGGCCACGATGAGTATTGTGCTCCGAAGCTTCCATATGGTTAAAAACCATCTGTACAAAGACCCAGTCTCACATTTCAACTTTCAGCCGCAAAGCTTGGATTAGTGTCGTTGAAATGTTTCCAAACTTCTGAGTCGGATGGGTGGCGCATAACATTGTCTTCAACCACGTGTTCAGCATGCCATCTAATATCTTTTGCTGTGGCATTAGATGCGTACAACCTCTGCAGACGAGGAGTTAATGGAAAATAGTACATCTTCTTGTACGCGACACGAGCCTTCTGTCATTTTGTTTTTGCATGAGGAACAGGTTTAAACCGAGGTTCGTTGCAGAATTTGCAACTTATCAAATCAGAATCGTCTCCCCAATAGATCATACAATTATTCTTGCAGCAGTCTATCTTCTCGACCGGTAAGCCCATACCCCTTAACAACTTCTTACTGTTGTAGAAGTTATCGGGTACGAGATTGTCTTTTGGTACAATCTCCTTGATTAATTCACTCAATTGATCATAACACTTTTGAGACATGTGATTCTCTGATTTCAAATTCATGAGACGAGAAACTAATGACAACTAAGTATATGCTTCGCACCCCGGATACAATGGCTGATTTCCAGCTTTCATGTCGTAAAATTTTTGAGCCTCAGCGTTCGGCGACTCTTCCACAACGGCCACCACGTCAAAATCGGGACCAGTTGCATCTTGAACCATATTAATGTACGCATTTGGTGATTCTTCAGAAGGGATGGAGAGGGTCCTCCAGCATGAAAATCCTGATGATGTCCAGAGGTGGCGAGCCGGGTTTCTCCGTGGTAAATCCATCTATAGTAATTCGGCTCGAACCCATATTTCGCCAGGTGGTACTTAATCTCATCGATGTCCATGTAGATTTTATTCCTACATCTGCTACGATTACAAGGACATTTCAATCTCTGTCCGTCCTTATGAGCGGAATTCGCTTGCGCAAATTTAATAAAACTCTCAAGTCCATCCGTGAATTTTCAGGATAAATAGTCATCTTCGATTCGCTCGTACATCCAACTATGATCGGAACTCATCCTAACATTATATGATTGTCAGATTTTTGAGTCTTAAGCGTGTTCTAGGAATTCGGAAATATTCCGTTTGTATATCCAACTACGATCATTTACCATCCTAAGATTTGAAAACCCGCTATTGGAGGGACAAAACCTCCCGGCCGGCGCCGTAACCCACGTCAACATCCGACGGTATACAACCAACAACACCAATGACAATATTATATATAAACAAAATTAAATCCCGGCCGATCACCACGGCCTCCCATGCATGAACAATATATATACAATATAATGGTGAATAAAATCTAAATTATAAAGCAATCCAATTATAATTAACCCTAATTAATTGATTATTCCTAAATTGAACCCTAATTATGTAATTATTACTAAATTAGCCCCTAATTAATTGCTTGTTCTCAAATTGAACCCTAATTATGTAATTATTACTAAATTAGCCCCTAATTAATTGATTATTCTAAATTGAACCCTAATTAATAGATTATTCCTAAATTAAACCCTAATTATGTAATTATTACTAAATTAGCCCCTAATTAATTGATTGTTCCCAAATTGAACCCTAATTACGTAATTATTTGTAAATTCAACTCTAATTATGGATTAAACCTAATCCTAAAACTAACCATAATTATAAATTAACCCTAAAGTTAATTCTAAAACTAACCCTAAATTGAACCCTAATTCTAAAATTAACCATAAAATCTAAATTAAAACCCTAATTGAAAATAAAACCTAATCTGAAACCTAATTAGAAATTAAAACCTATATTGAAACCCTAATTGAAAATTAAACCCTAAATTGAACTATAATTACAAATTAAAAATGGAATTAATACATATAAATAATATACAAAAATTAAAAAAAAACTGAAAAAATTTACATTGGCGACGGCTGTGGATGGGCGGCGGCGGGCGGAGCTGCTGCTGGTGGTCGGCGACGACGGCTGCGGACGGGCGGCGACCTGCTGTGCGGGAGTTCGGCGGCGGGCGGAGCTGCTGCTGGTGGTCGGCGGCGACGGCTGCGAACGGGCGGCCGACCTGCTGTGCGGGAGTTCGGCGGCGGGCGGAGCTGCTGCGGGAGTTCCAGCGGCGGGCGGAGCTGTGGACGACGGGAGTTCCAGCGGCGGCGATAGGCGTTGGACGGGCGGCGACGACGGGCTGTGGACGGCGGCGAGGGCTGATGGAGTTCGACGGCTTCCTCTTCTTCTTTCTTTTTCTTTCTCTTCTTTCTTCTTCTTTCTTTTTCTTTCTGTCTGCGCAGAATGAACAGTGGGCTTGCCCGCTGATTAAATTAGGGCAAGCATTCCGAGGGAAATAATCCCTCGGAAACCCGAGGGAATTCAAATCCCTCGGAAACCTGAGGGAATCCAAATCTCTCGAAAAACCGAGGGACTTAATCCCTCGGAATTCAGAAGGATTATTCAGTCCCTCGGAATTTTCAAAAAATAAAAAAAATGTGAAAAAATCGAAAAAAATAGAAAAAATTAGGAAAAAAATAGGGTTTATTTCCGGGATGCCGAGTCGCACCCCTCCCCTCCCCGGTCGTAATTTCTCGGGTTTTGTTTCTATTTTTTACTATTTTTTCTATTTTTTTGGGTTTTCTTCCACGATTCATCTAAAATCAAAAAAAATAGAAAACGCGTGCGGAACGATCGACGCCCGATGCCCGTGGTTCCGCGACGCCAAGGCGCACCCCTCCCCAGCCCGTTCGTGAAATGATGGGACTCGTTTCTATCTTTTACTAATTCTTCTATTTTTTTCGTGTTTTTTTCCATTTTTTCATTTAAAATCAAAAAAAAATAGAAAAAGAGTCCTAAACGATCGACGCCCGACCCCCGTGGTTCCACGACACCTATACGCACCCCTCCTCCAATATGAAAAAATCACGACGCTACGTTGCTTCGCGTTTCCTACCGAAGGAGTTCATCGATCGATCGTATCTTGTTCTTGGTCAAATCCCACGACACGTGTGGACACGCACGTGCTCGTTGGTATTCTTCGATCGAATTTGGGGTCAAAACCACCCTAGTGCCTAAAATGATTGGATCGGTTTCGTTTTTATGATTTTTCTATTTTTTTTCTATTTTTTACGATTTTTTCTTATTTTTTGAACATTCCGAGGGAATCAGAATTCCCTCGAAATTCCGAGGGAATATAGTAATCCCTCGGTTTTCCGAGGGATTAGAATATTCCCTCGGAATTCCGAGGGATTTCTGCTTCCCTCAGAATGTTCAAAAAATAAAAAAAATGTGAAAAAATAGGAAAAAATAGGGTTTATTTCCGGGACGCCGAGGCGCACCCCTCCCCGCCCCGGTCGTAATTTCTTGGGTCTTGTTTCTATTTTTTATTATTTTTTCTATTTTTTCCGGTTTTTTTCTATTATTTATCTAAAATCGAAAAAAAAAATAGAAAACGCGTCCTAAACGCACGTGCTCGTTTTTATCTCTAGCCGATCGGATAGTTAATCTCAACAGCAGACTTATCAAATATGATGACATTAAACTCTGACTTCCCATTGTATTCAAACACTAAGAAGTATCTGAAGCCTATCGAGTGACGCTCTCTATAAATTCCTTCCATCCTTTCTGTAGCATTAATGTTTTATCATTGCTACAGTGAAGAGGGGTGATTTTGGTTGGTTTTGAATTTGTTGGAGAAAGATCTGAGTAATAGATGCACCCCGTGGTTCCACGACGCCGATACGCACCCCTCCTCCAATATGGAAAAATCACGACGCTACGTCGCTTCGCGTTTCCAATCGAAGGAGTTCATCGATCGATCGTATCTTGTTGTTGGTCGAATCCCACGACACGTGTGGACACGCACGTGCTCGTTGGTATTTTTCGATCGAATTTGGGGTCAAAACCACCCCATGTGCCTAAGATGATAGGATCGGTTTCGTTTTTACGATTTTTCTATATTTTTCTATTTTTTACGATCTTTTTTATTTTTTGAAACATTCCGAGGGAATCAGAAATACCTCAAAATTCCAAGGGATTCTTTCAGAAATCCCTCGGAATTCCGAGGGAATCAATCCCTCAGAATGTTTCAAAAAATAAAAAAATCGTAAAAAATAAAAAATCGAAAAAATTAGAAAAAGATAGGGTTTATTTCCGGGTCGCCGAGGCGCACCCCTCCCCGCCCCGGTCGTAATTTCTCGGGTCTTCTTACTGTTTTTTACTATTTTTTCTATTCTTTCGAGTTTTTTTTTCATTTTTTTATAAAATCGATAAAAAATAGAAAATGCGTCCTAAACGATCGACGCCCGACGCCCGTGGCTCCACGACGCCGATACGCACCCCTCCTCCAATATGAAAAAATCATGACGCTACGTCGCTTCGCGTTTCCAACCGAAGGAGTTCATTGATCGATCGTATCTTGTTGTTGGTCGAATCCCACGACACGTGTGGACACGCACGTGCTCGTTGGTATTCTTCGATCGAATTTGGGGTCCCATAGACCCACGTGCCTAAGATGATAGGATAGGTTTCGTTTTTGCGATTTTTCTATTTTTTCAAATTTTTTTTTTGATAAATAGAAAAAAACCCCATAAAAATAGTAAAAAATAGAAACATAACCCAAACAATTACGACCGGGGCGGGGAGGGGTGCGCCTTGACGTCCCAGAAATAAATCCTATTTCTTTATTATTTTTTTCGATTTTTTTTTCATTTTTTGGGGTTTTTAAAAATATTAATTAATATTCCGAGGGAATCTGATTTCCCTCGGAATTATTCCGAGGGAATACCTAAATCCTCGGAATTATTCTGAGGGGAATCTGATTCCCTCGGAATGTTAATTAATATTAAAAAAAAACGGTTACGAGGGAATTTGAATTCCCCCGGAATTCCGAGGGAATTATTTCCTCGGAAACATTCCCGTCGGTCATCCGTCGGTTTGTTCTTCGAAAATTGTGGCGGCATACTTTGGCGCCAGTATTCCCGAAGGAATTTCCGAGGGACCCTTTTTCCCTCGGAAAAAACCGAGGGATTATAAGATCCTTAGGTATTCCCTCATAAATTACCGAGGGATTTAATTTCCCTCGGTTTTTCCCTCGAAAATTTGCTGTTTTTTTGTAGTGAATATGGCTATGGTGCCGATTTCAGTAGTAGGGGCTGTGAGTGGTGTTTCGGGTCCCACTACAAACTTAAATATCGGAATGGATTATTGGGTGTGGCACCATCATCTGTTGTGCCTGCAATGCGGGGTAAGGTGTCTGTTAATCCAGCTGCAGGAGGAATGGCTGCTCTGGATCACGAGACAACATCTAGTCACAGCTCTAGATCCAGTTTTCCCTTTTCTCTCTCTCTCTCTCTTAGAAAAAGGAACTGAAATATGCTTGTCATCAAGCTGTTATGCTTTTGCGATTTTAGTTTTCATAATTCATCCTTGCTTTACTATTGATGGAAATTGTTTTTTAGCTTTAACTTGTAGAAGGAGATGATGTTGGTACAGAAACTGCTTTTACAATTTTCTTCTGCCTGCTATGATGAACTGTAAGAGGTCAATAGAATATTAGGTGTGTGTGTTTCTGTTTCCTATAAGAAATAACATTTCAGAATAATTTAAGGGACTATTATATATCAGTATGATCAACTGAATAATAGACGTGACATGAGATTTGACTTATTTGAGGCAACTGTGATATTTTTTTAAATATATTTTTGAAGGCTCGGGTGGATTGTTATATACTTATGCGTATGCTTCTTGTGAGTTCACGATGAAAGGGAACTCAAAAGAAAGAGAAGAAAGCAGTCAAACAGGGAATTTGCTCGTCGGTCCAGATTGCGCAAGCAGGTAATTCTCAATTTTGCCCCTTTAATTTTTTCTTAGTGTTAATTTGACATCACGTTATGCTTAAAACGTTGTTTCTTATTTTTTCCGTACAGAATTCAGGCAGAATGCGATGAACTGGCCCAGCGTGCTGAAGCTTTAAAAGAAGAAAATGCCTCTCTCAGGGCTGAAGTGGCTCGTATAAGGAGCGAATATGAGCAACTTCGTGCTCAGGATGCCTCTTTAAAGGTATTTTACTAATATTTGAGTCGATATACAATATTGTGCTATTTCTGACCAAACAACACTGTTATTTTATTTAGGGGTTTTACGATTTTTTTTATTTATTTTAGTTTTTTCCCTTCATATTTTTAGGACTCCTTTTTATAGTAAATTTAGTTTTTTTTTCGGTTTTCTATATTTTGTTTTTTCTTATATATATAATTTAAAATTTAGTTTTATGGACCTGCCTAACGGTTAGGCTGACTGACACAAGTTGGCTTCTTCCGACAAAGTACTATATTACTCTAAAAAAATAAAATAAAATATTTCCTTGTTTTGCAAGTATATACTGATTTTAAACGGTGCAGGAATGGATATTTTTGTTAAGGTTTTTTTAAAAAACTTTAATTAATTTATCATGCAAAACTTGATGTACAGGAGAGACTCGGTGATCCTGGTCAAGAATATCCAAGGTTATATATACTTAATTGTATTTGAAGAGATGACGACATCTTGAAAAGCAGTAATGGATGTGTAATTTGTTAAAACAAATACATATTTTGTCCATCGTGGAGCATAAATGATGGAGCATTTTCGCCGACAAGGTGGACACCTTCGAAACCATGATTTCGCTTGTCGTTTTGCATTTTGGATGTTGTCTTTGGCATTTCGGATATTATCATTTTTTCTTTTGGTATTCTGGATATTGTCGCTTTTCGTTCGACACTATTTTGTTTGTCATTTTGTATCTTGGATTGAGTCTGATACTCTTAAATAATAACTTGAGGTATTTTCTAGATTATTGTGGTGCAATAGTGTATATTTTTTAATTGATTGTAACAGTAATTTGGATATTTTCTAGTTTATGTCTTTTTTTAAAAAATATTTGATTACAGGGAAGAATAAAATAAGAAAAACAAAATATATTAAGAAGATCTTTTTTATTTTTACACATTAAAATTAGCTACGGATAATCGATTCGGTTGCTAAAATTGGTGTCGCTATTTAGAGACGAATTTATTTTGTTGCTAAATAGCATCGAATTAGAGACAAATATTTTTGTCGCTATTTAGCAACGGAACTGTTCCGTCTCTAAATAGCGATGGAAAAATTGTCTCTAATTTTAGCAACAGGCATTATTTCGGTTTCTAATATTTAGCGACGAGCATTATAGCAACGGATTTGGTCGGTTGCTAATCTGTTGCTATCTCAATTTAGCAACGGAAATAATTTATTAGCAACGGGAAAATTCGTCTCTAATCTTCAATTTTCTTGTAGTGTCTCATGTGTTCCATTTTTATGGAAGTTAGCTCTCTCTTCTCCTCTATTAAATCCAACGCGTCTTGTCTTAACAGCTCGTTCTACTTTTCGTCGAAGTTTTGTATTATGTGGGTTTCTACTTCGGTCTCTCCAGGAATTACGACATTTATGCCATATACCGGACTGATTGTGTGTCTAAAGTGCCTCCCGTGATCATTTCAATCTCTCCCCGAATCGTCTGGGGTTGGTTCTCCCCTTTCCTGTCATCCCGGCTACCATTATGTTCACGCCTGGTTGCCTGATATCATTACCTCCTTCCTATAAGGGTAAGACCTGGGTCCCTCCCTTATTGCGCGCACAAATTCTTTGAGGTTCCCTACTTGCATAACCCGCTCTATTTCACCCTTCAGGTGCGTGCATTGATTCGTGTCATGACCATACTCATTATGGTATCTACAGAATCGATCAGACTTTTCCTTCCTTGGCTTCTGGGTGTATGTTCTTGGTTGTCTCAGCTATTTCTTGGGTGTCGAAGTAATTCCTTCCACTGCAGGTATGTTTCTTTCTCAAATGAAATATATCACTGATCTGCTACATAAATCAGGCATGACAGATACGAAACCGACTTCCACTCCCTTGTCTGCCAGTGTTTCATTACTCAAGTATTCAGGTGACCTCCTGCCTTCCCCAACTGAGTACCAAGCACTCGATGGAAGCCTCCAATATATGAGTCTTACTCGCCTCGATATCGCCTTCAACACCAACAAACTTGCACAGTTCATGCAGAAACCACGAACGACGCATTGGCCTGCACTCAAAAGAGTGCTCCGATATTTGGCGGGCTCTTTTGACAAAGGAGTCTTCATCTCGGCAACCACCCCGCTAAAGTTTCATGACTACTCGGATGCAGATTGGGCGAGCGATAAGGATGATTATATTTCAACCACTGGTTATTTATTATATCTCAGAAACACTCTCATTTCTTGGAGCTCTCGCAAACAACGATCTGTTGCTCGATCATCAACAGAAGCAAAGTATAAAACTTTGGCTGACACGGCTAGTGAACTACTATGGGTCCTTTCCTTGTTTACCGAACTTGGTCACACGCCAACTGCCAATCCAGCTATATATTGTAATAATCTCGGTGCCACAAATTTAAGTGCTAATCCCGTCTTCCACTCTCGAATGAAACACATAGCCTTAGCCTATCACTTTGTCCGAGAAAATGTCCAACATGGCAGGTTTCGCGTTGTGTCTACTAACTATCAACTTGCTGACATTCTAACAAAACCACTGCTTCGCCCTCAGTTCGAGTTCTTACTGTCCAAGTTGCATCTCTCTTCCAGATCATACAACTTGCGAGAGGATATCAATACTAATAATAATAATTAGACTTTAATATTTTAATCATTCAATTTTGTAAATATGTTGTTACCCATTCTTTAGGCAAATGTTTATCATCTAATTAGTGGAGAATCAGTAGGTTTTTAATAGCTTGATCTACTCCTTAAATTATGTTGTTAAGTTGTATATATATACTGACGCCAACCAATAATAAACATCGAGCAATTTCACAACCTGTTTCATTATTTTTCTATAGCTAATACTTCATCAGTATAACAAATTATGCATTACCATACAGAAAAAGGAAAAATGTAATTTTATTTGATTTTGAATATTATAAAAAAAATGTAACTAAGATTAATAAATCTGGGGTTGGTTTCGTCCCGATCACATAAAAAATAAAATAAAAAAATTACTAATGTCCTCTGGTCACATTCGTCCTGAAGCCACGAGGCCCGACGTATACTTGACCCCGGTCGAAGGCAACCAATCATCCCCCATAAGGAACCGAGACACTGTGAAGTTACTCGCCTGCGCCGATGTATTAAGGATACGGTACCCGGGCCATTTCACCCGGGCCCCCATGGCAGCACCCGGCCCGGTATTCAAGTACTCGGCGTAAAACAGAGTATCCAGGGAGACATTCCCGTTCCATTCGAGCCATCCTTCGGGCCTGATCGCATCGCTAATGTTCGATTGCATGATGACCGTGCGGGAATACGGTTTCCAGGGCCTGCCGAGGTACGTCTGGGTAGTATTCAGTACGCCGGGCTCGGCCGAGATGTTGCAGAACTGGATCGAAAAGCCCGTGTTCTCGAAGGGGTCCTTTCGGCCCTGCGCCGTGACAGCGTTCTTTTGGTTTGGGAGGCCTTGTCGGGCCCGGATATCACAGTTCTGGAAAACGGCCGCCGCGTCTCCGAATATAAAATCTATGGTCCCGGTGATTTGGCATTCCCTGTAGAACTGGCGCAGGGAATGGGCGTATAGTGTGTCCTGGTAACCCCGGAACGCGCAACGATACATTACCGACAGGTCCGAATCCGATCGGAAAGCGACGGCCTGGTGCTTTTCGGGCCCTGCCGTGTTCTCGAATGTTATGTCCCGGGCCATGAATCCCCACCCTTTAAGAGCTGCATTTTTCACATTATGTTACTTTCTCTATCTCGTGTATTATGTTCATTTGTAAAATGTATATTATGGCAATTTTAAATATAATGAAATAAACAAAATATGGATCCTTACCAAATGTGGCGGAGCGGTAGGTGGTCCAGCCATCGACAAAGCTACGATTACCGGAAATAACCGTGACATCAATGCCATCTCCAATCATCATAATATTCTTTTTCTTCTTACTGATCTCCAAATATTCCTTGTAAACACCTCTCTTGATGTGTATAACATATCTTTGGTCGCTATTGTTGGGGGCAGCACCAAGAGCTTCCTCAATGGTGGTGAAATTGCCCGTCCCGTCGGCGGCGACCACCGCGTCCGCCACCACCGTGCCGTTGATGGAGGCGGCTTCGAGGAGATTCCGGTCGCGGGACCCCAACCAGTCCGGGAATTTATCGCCGCCAATTAGTTTCCGGCCGCCCAATCCGCGGCCTTCTTTTTTGGGTGGAGGGGTGGTAGAATTAGTTGTTGTTACGTTTGAAAGCATGTTGAGTACTGATGAAGTGATTTTGTCCAAGTGGCCAGCAATTACGTAACTGACGTTGTGGTGTGTGCCCTCAAAGCCATCTAAGCAAGTCACTTGGTTGATTAGAGCTGCACTTAACCATGTCTTCATATCAGCACTAACATCTCCGGTGCCATTATTAGATGTGCCTGTACAGTACATGTGTTAAACCCAACTCCGTTATTTTATTTTAGTTAGCTTAAGAAAATAGAAAGAAAGAAAATTATGAAGGTATGATTAGATATAGGATAAAAGTATAATGATGGTGATTAAAGTTGATTTTAAATAATAATAATAATAATTAGAAACTATTGGTGATTGGAAAGTTTGTGAGTTTATGGAAAATGAAATGTGGAAAAATAAACTATAACGATTATTTCATTTTGAAAAAGTGAGAGATCTAATTGATAGAGACAAAAAGTGAAATAAGAATAGCTGGACACTGGACTTTCAAAAAAATTAAGTCATACGTGAGAACAAAATTCAATTTATATCGTATCACGGCGTGAACTAATATTCATTTTTCATTTCTTGACAAAAAAATCTCCTCTTGTCATGACTATTTGTAATCCCATGCTCATGTAATAGTGTCACTCTGTAGCTGTTCCTTTTTCTTGTTTCTTTTCACCAAAAAGTCAAAAACCCCACAAAAATTAAATGTCATGGAACATCCTTTTTTTTTTTTTCCAAAGCATTCGTAATGTTAATTGTTTATTAAAAAAAAAAACTTTAATTAGCTAGAAATCACCTATCCATTTGCTAATTTTATTATATATTAATATTCCAAATCAATTCTAATTTCCAACCTTATACCACATCTTTTTATTCAAATCAACTTAACGAACCCACCGCGCTCTACACCCTATATTTGCAACCTATCTAGGAACACTATTAGTGCATATTTACAAATTAGTAATTAAAAGTGGATGGTTGGTCCACCAACTATTAAATCATTATATACACAAAATCTTGAAACAACAAAACACAAGCAAACATATAACGTACTGTATTTAAACCCATGCATATTAATGACTTAATTTGCCCTATTTTAGAGTTTGTTTGCTACCTTCCGATAAAAGTTTTTTTTTCTTTTTCAAATTAATAATAAAATAATCTTGGTATATTCAACATTTAGTTAAATTTTGTGAATTATCTTAATAAAGTTTAATTATTCACAATATAAATACTAAATTATATTAAGAGTAAGTTTCAAAAATCAAACTCAAGACAATAAAGTTTATAGTTAGTTGCTATTCACCTTTTTGGGAAAAAAACAAACAAATGCCGCGTTGAAAAAAGAAAAAAGAGAGTAATAGTAATAGTAAAAGTAGTACCATTTAGATCGAGTGAAGCAGCGCGTGTGAAGCTCAACTGGTCCATGGAGAGATCCATCAATTCGAGGCAATCGGCGATGGCGTTTTTGAGGCGCAAATCAGTGAAAGCTTGGGCGAACTTGGACACGTTGGGAATGACCTGATGATGGAGTGTCTCGATAGTAGAACTCACCGACCCCACAAACATCGACACCGGGATCTTCAAACTCTGCGACGCGTCCGACTCCCCACATCCTGAACAACACAACAAAACAAGTACCACTACAACCATACTTTTCAAGTATTCATCAGATGCCATGGAGAAATATTTTTTTTAAAGAATGTAATTAATGTTTATTGTTTTGTAGATGGATTATGAGATTTGGTAGCAATACCAATATATATATATATATAGGTAAAGGATGAGGTGCAGTTTGGAGATGCAATTGCATGGACTCACTCACTCACCTACTCGCCTTTTCGGTTGACTTTAACATCCCGCGGTGCTATCTTTTGAGTATACACTTTATCTTGCGCAAATAGTTGTAAATTATTGCGGATATAGGCTTAATTTATGGTTATTGATATATTTTTTGATATTGTTTCCTAAAACTTAGATTTACCGAGGATAGATTTATTCTCAAGTTAGAATTAGCTTGTAACTTATATATATACTCTTCATAAATCCAGCTATTTAGGTGAATTTGTACTGAACAAACAAACAAAATTAATTAGTAGAGTTTAGATGTTTATAGTAAAACATGGTACTAATTAGAATTTTTGAAGCAAAATTAAGATTAATATAGTCACGTGTCAATGCGTCGTGGGGGTAAACCACATTAAATAAAATTAGTACGGACTCCTCCATCCCAAAAAAAAAATAGAATATTTTTATTTTTACGAAAATCAAAAAAAATTAATTAGTATTGTTGAAGTATTAAATTTTATCTACACTTTTCATTTATACCATTTCTTTAAAAATATCCATGTGATTAATTGTACAAAATAAAAATGAAAAATATTGTAGTATAAATTTAGGACGACGGAAAATATTTTATATTTTTTGGACGAAAAGAATATAAAATATGTATTTTTAATGCTAATGTAAAAGTGAAATTCGAACTTGTAATCTTAAAAACACATATCTTTAGTGCACACACGTCCTACGATGGATGATGGATGGATGGTTGGAATCAAACCCTATTTCACTTTTGCATGTAGGGGTGTAATCGGGTCGAGTCGAGTCGAACACTGTCAGGCTCGAGCTCGAACTCGACTGCAAAACTCGAAACTCGAGCTCGAACGAGCTCAATTTTCTCAAGTTCGAGCTCGGCTCGTTTGGAAACTCGAGCTCGAGCTCGACTCGGCTCGATTTACATAATAATAAAAAAACCTAAAAAGTATAAAATAAAATACTTAGTATTAATTTTTATTATATATTTAGGGTATATATGTAAATAAGTGAGTATAATAAGGATGAAATGGTAAATTTAGTAAAGTTCGATTAGGCTCGCGAGCCTATTCGTTAAGTATTACTAAGCTCGAGTTCGAGCTCGATACATAATCGAGTAGCTCGAGCTCGGCTCGATTAATCTCGAGTCGATTTCGAACTTTTCTCGAGTCGATGCCGAATAACTCACGAGTCGGCTCGGTTCACTTACACCCCTATTTGCATGTACGTGTTTTAAGGGAGATGATCGGTGCTGTGCTGTTTTAAGGATAATAAGTATAATTAATTCAATTAATTTAAAAAAGGCTCAACTAATTATATTATATCCCAATTTGTTTTTGCGTTTTTCTACTTGTGTAAAGTGAAGTGTAAAAGTGAAACCGTTTTTTTATTTCTAACTTCAAGATTTGTTCGTTAAATTAGGGGTGACAAATTAATATAATTGATATCAACTTTAATCACTAATTCAAATAATTCGTGGAAATACTTTAATTTTGGACTATAATTATTTAAACCAGTTTTGACATATTTTTATGCTATTCAATGTCGATGTGATAAAAAATAAAATGAAAATTTATTTTTTTTATAAAAATACTAAAAATCAATTTAAATCTAAGGTTATGTTAAATATGTTCAAAAAAGTATAACAAGACCTCGAAAAATATTTTACCGAATCTGAAAAATCTATTTAAATTATAAAACTAAAAAGATTTGGAAAATATTTCATAAATATGAAATTATTTCAAACATGTGAGATTTTGTTAAAAATATAAATTATAAAAAGTCTTGCAAAATATTTTATTAAATCTAAAATTATGTTAAATATATAAAATAAGGTATTTAAATATAGAATTAAAAAAGAATCTAGAAAAGTAATGTATATAATCGAAAATTTGACTAAATATGTAAAACAACTATTTAAATAAATATTCAAAAGATCCATACTTTTGATTTTATAAAATACTATTTTAACACCCCGTTTGTTACACGAAATTTATCAATAGATAAATATAAAAAATATTGTGATAATTATTAAGTTAAAATCTAAAACTAAAGTTTAAAGATGTCTTATTTTCAAAATCTGTCTTATACGGATGTCTAATCACTATCCATTAGTTATTAATAATTAAATAATTTTATATTTTAATTTTAAATTAAATTAGTTAATATTTTTTGTTTATATAATTATGGAATTTTTAAATTATGTTTCATCAATTAGTTATTATTATATGAGTATATATTTTTATTTTTAATATTTAGATTAATTGAAATAGCTCGCAACTTTGATTAAAAAAATAACTTACTTATTCAGAACATTTGAAATTTTATAAATAAAACTATTTTATTTTTCCAGTGTAAAGGTTTAATTTGATTATAATTCACAAGTATATTTAGTGTTGTTATTTTCATCATAAAAAATAAAAAAGAAAATTAAACACCATATATTTAATTGGGCCATTTCAATTTAACAGGCCCAAATACCACTCACCATAAAACGTCGCCATAATAGCTGCACAGGACACGGTGCTGTTTTTGTTGGCACCGCACCACTTGATATCATTACCTGATCCATTGGGAAGGTTCTTTCTATTTTTACTTTTCATCTGAATAATTCATTTTTACAAAATTGTTATCATTATTTAAGTGAATGACATTATCTGTAAACAGGATATTCATTAAGTTTTCCTAATTCACTGAAAGTTGCATTAGTTTTTATTGGATGTGCAATATCAATTTATTACTTTTTATTTGAACATACTGATGACCATATGATTGTCGAGTATGTAATAATTTGGCGAGGCTCCATCCATCAAACTACAGCCTCCAATCCTTAGGTATAATTGCTTTCTCTCTTTTTAACTGAAATGATTGGATATTACACCCCAAAAATATAAGTTTGACAGTTATTTCCAGCGGTCTCGGAATAATAGATATGCTATTATAATTAGTTTTTTATTTTCATATATATTTATATTTAATTATATTTAACCTTTTACATAAACAATTAATATATTATAATACATAAATGAAAAGGATAATATTTTAATTACATTAATTTAAATCATTTAAAATAACTATTTATATTTATGGGATGAAGTGAGTATGTAACTTCAAAAGAAGACAAATTATCTAAATACGTGTGATTGAATCATGCGCGTTGCATATGGTTTGGTCATTCATAGCTCACATCTGTAAAGCAAAATGGATCCTCAGACTCAAACCTAAACCATTCTAAAGTCAAACCGTTTGAGATAACACAAAAAGAAAAGGATCTTATAGGAATTAGGTATTAACCTATTCAATAACAAATATATATTCCATTCCAATTTCTATTTAATTACTATTATTAAGAGTTAGTAACTCGTTCAAGTTTGGCAACAGTTGAGGTTCCCAGGTTCAATTGTCCACAAGTTTCGTGTTAAATTTTCTTTTCGTGTCGACTTTTTTAACGGTATAACAAGATGACATTTTCTATTATAAATATAAATATTAAATATTAAATGGAATAATGGATTTTGTCGAGTAAAAGAAGAAAAAAAGGAAAGCAACAACGTACATCAATTCTTCTTGTAGTGCGAGATGCAATTCAAAAATCAGATGGGATTCTCAAAATCTTTGCAAAATCAAAGAATTGCATCTTAGAAGTGCGTGCCAACCCACGTAAGAATAAGCATTTATAATTCCTCTTGTTTTAACTTTCCAGCTATAGTTTGAATTTAGAGGGAAAAACTATTTGGGGCGCGTTTAGGGGAAGATTAGCAAGCCCTAGTTTTAAACTTTGGTATCTGGTCCTTTAGCTCCTCCAAATGTAGTACAGGGAAAGTTTTAGTTGGCATTCTTATTGTTTGGATTAATCTCCTTTTATCGAATACATGGACAATAGTTAAATAGTCTTTCATAAAATTTAGTTGGTTGCAATTACAATTTATTATATGAATTTGAGTGTGTTTTCTTTTTTTAGATGTATGGATAAAAATTTATTATCATATCAGTTATATGTGATTATACATGTTATTTATATGTTATGATATATGACATAAATTTAAGGTTTATTGTTAAGTTTACCATGTTATGGTTTAATTTTTTAATTCTAGGATTTAGGTTTTAGAAATTCAATTATTTGTGATGGTATATATCAGTTATATGTGATGCTATGTACAATTAGATGTAATGATATATTAAAATAATATATTATGATAAATTAAATTAATAGGTGCACCGTGCAAAGTGCACTTAGGTCCACGACATAATGACTCATTTGCAATTAGTCCAAACTCTCAATTGTGAGTTTATTAGTTCATAATTCTTGTCAATTAGTTGAATTTATAATCCAAAAAGATCACAACGGATTATAAGCGACGCTTCAAAATTAATAAGCGCCACTCGTTTTTATTATAAGTGGCGTATCAAACCTAACAAGTGCCACCCGCATATTTTATAAGTGGCGGTTCGAACTGCCACACGTATGTTTTGGGTTTTAAGTGTCGCCAGGATTAGTGGCAGTCCAAAAGCGCCACTTATGAGCTTTCAGAAGCGTCACTAATCAACTTTCTTGCACTAGTGAGACAAATAAGATTTTTAAATAAGCAGAAAGGTGGAGACTCCGCCGCCGAGTGCCCGGTCAAAAACAGAAATCTTGGCACAGATAGAAAGTTTGGGGCTTTTGAAAGTTAGTGATCTAGATACACCGTGTGTCTATGGACACATAGCCAAATCAAGTGGTTAGAGGAAAAGAAGCATATTTTAGGATTTAACCGAAGCACAAATTTGATTCAGCATAATCTAAATTTATGCACATTGAGAAAAAATATATTTGTTAACGTGTTCAACACAATTATGAATGTCAAAGGAAAAACAAAAGACACTGCCGATTGTGAGTGTTTTGATCCAACTCCCACGGTCACAAAGGTTCATCCTCAATATAAGCTCGTTGATGTTAATTAAGTGTAGATTTAATCGCTATGAGTCGTTATACTTGATGCACAAGTTGTTCAAGTTTACTACTGCCCGTATCCAAATTTAAAACGAGACAAGTTGGGTTGGTTGGCAACGTGTAAAATTAATATTAGATCGACAATAGATTTTATCGAGTCTATGTTGCCTAATCAATCATTTCAAAGGTAGAAGATAGAAATGCACAATCCATATAATTGAAAGGACAGAGATTTCCAATTACATGTAATTAATCGGATGAACTTGTTGATGAGGCATAGGAGGAGACAAAAGATGAGTTTCAAACCGATGATGGAGATACGGACGAAGATGAGTTTGATGATAACCAGATAGTGAAAGTGCTAGTTCAAGTTATTTATAAAACTGATGCATACATATATAGTTTAAAGTTGTATTAATTCATTTACCCCGGTTCAAATGTGCATCTAACCTCAAATTCTAATGGTTTTTTAATTGAGAGGTAGAGTTCGTGGACGTGGTGCTTCTCTTGGCCAATTTCAGGTCATACTTCCCTTGGTTCATCATCCTCGTCACATCATCACATAGATGATGAAGACGATGATATGCTAGAAATTATGTGGTAATTAATGGTTTAAAAATATACTTTTATGTGTTTCATATTTTCATATATATTTATTTATCATATATATATTCTTGTGGATGGACGAACACCAATTGAATATTTTTCATTTATTTTATAATATTTAGTTGCTCAATTAGTGTGGCGATGATTGTCGGATGGCTCGTGAATTAATTTCGGGCAAAACTCTATGTTATCGGGTCACCCGATAACAGATAATAAACCATTGGGCTTTCTTTTATTACTTGTTCTTGGGCCGTATTTTGCTTCTTGATTTTGGGCTTATGAGACGGTGGTTCTCCTTTATAAAAAGGATGATACGTCGGTAATTGAACTTAACTTGTGAGAGATTAATCTTGGAAAGAAAGAGATCCGTCATCTTTGACTTGGAAAGCAAGGAAAGATCCTCCGGAAGGAAATAAAAGATCAGCCGCCTTGTTTGTTGAATTGGGAGTTATTGGCAGCACAAAGAGTTTCCTCCTTCTCTTATTTAATTAAGAAATAATGAATTCTTATTTATTTTTTCTTTTATAATTTCATGAAAATATTGTGTGAGTAGATTAATTAATTCTGGTCCTTGTGACGTTGAACTCCATCGTTTGATTATGTTTTAATTTTTATTTTTTGTATGGGATTATTTGTGTTATTCTAATTTCATTACATGATTATTTAATTTTTAATTTAGATTGATCACCTAGATTAGGGTTAGATGTCAATTGCTAGAAATAGGGCTACAATTCGTAATTGTTGTCGTTTCTATTTTCCTTGTAGCAACTAATGATCGCACACTATTAGGGGTAACACAATATAAGTTAAATAAACTGAGCTTATGAGTTTATTGCTTAGATTAGCCTATTTGCCTAGCGTCTAATGCTTTTATTGGATTAAATCTAAAGAGCTTATTCTAGGTTGTCCATTAATTAGGTTTGATCGAATAGCTTGTTTCGATTAAATATTTGGTAAGGGTAAATTCGAGTAGCAGAGCTTGTTGATATTTAGGGCTAATAGTTTCATATGAAAAGTGAATTATAATATTATAATTGGTTAGATGAATCGATCGAGGTGGAGACTGAACTTGGACTGGATTTTCTTCATTATTATTAATCTCATATTAATTCTCTTACGTGTTCGCTTGTTTAGGTTTATTTACTTTGATTTTTATTTCTATCTTTATTTGGTTAGTTAGTTCATCATCTTCTACCCCCTTTTATTGTTTTAATTTAATACGAATAATCACAAATTCATCCGCACTACTCGTGGGATCGACTCTTACTTATCACTTCTACTAATTAGTGGAGGAAAGTTGAGAACAAAAAATATTAAATTTATCGCGTAACGACGCGCGGTCAATGGACTTATCAGCAAGGACTACGCCTTCGACCGCTTTAGTCACCCCGTCCGCTACTAGTACATCTAGAGGCCTCATGCCACCACGTCTAGGCATGGCAATGGGCCGGGTACTAGAGGATTCGGACCCGCCCCGTCCACCCCATAGGTCGGGTCAGGTTGCCCCATCACGGGTCGGGTCGACCCATTAAATTTGTTTTTTATTATTTTTATTAAATTTAAAATTAATTTATAATATAATAACACATATATTATTTTAATAATTAAATACAATATTAAAAAATAATTAAAAACAATATTAGAAGTAAAGAAAAAACTTAATAATTCATATAAAATAAATATTTAAAATATATAAAAAATATATTCAAAAATAAAAAATATAAGGCGGGCCGGGGCGTCCCAAACGTCACGGGGCGGGTCGAGTCGGGTCGGGGCGGGATTGCCATCCCTAACCACGTCCCGGTATGATCGAGGTCTATGTTATCCCCCTGAGATAAGTAAGTTTAATTTAATTTTTATTTCGAGTAAATTAATTAAGTTAATATATTTCACTAATTAACCATAAATTTTATTAGGCTATGCAGTCACTCGACGGAGTTACCGATAATTCTTCGTGTGATCCACAAGCCTTGTGTACACCACGATGGGTAGAAATACGAGCATATCCCTAGCCTCATCGTGAGTTGTTGTAGCCCGAGTTTCTGGTAATTAACTAATAATATTAACTAATATTTTCAAAAGTTGTTATATATAATAATTTTTATTAATCAAATTATTTTGTTTTGTAGAAACACTGTTATTGGACCCGAGTATGTATTCTAAGGAGCTTGTACAATATAACTTTATAGATCTATGGATCAGTCGCGGCACAGCCACCTCAACGAGTGGAAGCAAAAGTGGAGAACGCAGGTGGGTATGAGAGTTTGAGAAGTCGGAGAGTAAGAGGCAGTCCGAGCACGCGAGTATTATTTTGCATGTAATTGTGGTGTTTTTCTCATATTTTTAATTAGAGTTTAGTGTCATTTTTAGTGGTTTTGAGTCGAGTTTTATTAGGTTTTTCGTTTGTTTTCTTGTTTTGTTGTTTTTTGTGTTTCTTGTTAATTTTATATTTAATTTGGTTAAATGGGTTCAATTAGTTTGAGGTTTGGTGTAATTCTTAATTTTTTATATTCAAAATTCTTATTTAATAGGTGGTTTAATGATTTGAATTCAAGTTAAGGCTTGGAGGCCCAAAACTCAAGCGAAGCCGCGCAAAGGCATGCCCAAATCGGTGCCAAGAAGAAGCTCCAAAATGGCAAACATTCTGGAATTTGAGCCTAGGCTTGCCCATTTCCACACCAGGTGTGCCTAGCATCGTCCAGGACTTCCCAGATCCGTGCCTGCTCGATAGCGCCCGGCGCCTGCGCGCCACGCTCGGCAGCGCCCGCGCACCTGTGCCAACTTCCGCGCGCGCCTGTCCCTAAACTGGCGCCCAGTCTCGCCCGCCTGCCAGCGCCCAAGGCCACGCCCGCCCTGGCGTCCAGCCTTGCCCAAAGCGGCGCCCAGTCAGGCCCAAAGCCTTGCCCAATCTGGCGCCCAAATCCATGCCCAGTCACGCCCAGCGCCCAGCCCAAGCGCGCCCAGGCTCGGCCATTGTCGAGCCATCTCGAGCCAAATTAAGCCTAGGGTCGAGCCAAGTGGCTAGGAAGGCCATTCCGAGTCAAACTTGGTCAAACCCGAGAAATACAAGCCTTTTTGGCTAATTTGGCCCATTTAAACCCAATTAAACCTAGTATAAATAGAAGACTACTCTCTTTTTATAAAAAAGTCAACTCTCCTCACAACCCAAGCATGGGTTTGGGATGAAATTTCTCTCTCTAGACTTTAGATTTAATTTCAAACTTTCCTTGGGTTTGTAAGCTCAAGAAGAATTCAAGTACTCCCTTGGATTTTATTTTGGTTGTAATTTCATTCAAGATTTTGGATTCTCTTCTTAATTCAAGTAATCTTTCCTTTAGTTTCATGCTTGTTCTTCATTTTATGAATTTTGCTTTAGCTCTTAGATTAATTACTAGATCTTGTGAATTGACTATGAAATCTAGGTGAGTGACACACCAAGATCATAGATCGAGTCCTTAGTTGTTTTTATTTTGAATATCTCACATTTCTTTATTATGGATTTTATTTTCATGCATGGTTTTTCGTTAAATCCTAGATCTACCCTTCGTTTCTTGTTATTTTTTAAAAAGATTTAAACTTTCACGTCAACTTTTCTCGCTCTTTCTAGATTTTTTCTAATTTGCATTATTTCAAAATTTATGATCATACTTGCATGGTTGTACTTTAGGTTGTTTTAGTTGTACTTGGTGAAACATTACTTTTACTTGCAGATTTTCATTCTTGCTTGCACTTTCAATTTCGGCACACGCTCGAGGCATCCTGAAGACTTGCATTTTCTTTCATAGTTAATCCTTCAATCATCTTAATTTCCATTTATTTTCATTTTCCTTTAATTCTTCAAAGCTAAAAACACATTGAAACTACGAACGATCGAATTCTGATAATACCAAGCCATGAACCCACTTTTCTTATTTCAACACAACTAAAAACTACAAAACAAAATGGCGCCATTGACGGGGATCGAACCCGGGTGACCTGCGTGACATGTTGGAATACTCACCACTATACAAAACAAAATGACGCCGTTGCGATTCGGCTTGGTTAAGGTTTTCGATTTGCTTGTAGTTTCTTTGTATTTTTAGCTTTCTTTTGTATTTAACATTTTTGTTAAGTATGCAAGGAACTTATGGCATTGGAGGTTACATTCCCAACATGGGAGGGCATGGTGCAAACCATGTTGGGAATGGGATGAGTTATAATGGATTTGGAAACGTGGCAGGGCATGGTGCAAACCACGTTGCCAATGGTGTAATCGGTTATGGTCAACCCAACATGGGAGGCAGGGGAGGATCTACCTTGAACCATGAGGGGGCCATTGGCCCCCCCCCCCCCCCCCCCCAAAAAAAATAAAAAAAATCAAAAACCTTAATATTATTTATAATTTTTCTTTATTTATAATTATATATAAAATGGCCTCCCAAAGCTCACAAGTTTGTATCTTAATCTAGTGGTTTGTGGATCTAATTTTTTCTCCATTGTTTATGGTTCAACTCCCACCTCTAGCCCATTTTTCCTTCTTTTTTCTTTCTTCTTATCCACTATTTTTATATATCCTTTATTCTTCCTTTTCCTCTCTTTTTATTTTCCTCCTTTTCATTAATTAAACTTTAAAACAACAATATAGAATTAAAAACACCACCACTCTCTTTCTTTTTATTTCCCATTTTTCTGTATTTCTTTATTCTTCTTTCTTTTTATTTTCCTCTTTCTCGTTAATTAACTTTAATATATATATATATATATATATAATTAAAAAAAACAAAAAACACCACCCATTTTTCTTCTTTTTCCTCACCTTTCACCCCCCCCTTATTCTCACTAATTAATGGCACCAAATTAGAAAAGAACAATGTCTTCTTTATTTCTTTCACCTCTCTCTAACTCCTTTTTTTTCCTTCTTACATTTAACTTCATATGCTCTGTAATTTATCGCAACACTAAAAAAGTTTAAAATATATTTTTCCCCCTTGTTTTAATACGAGTCAATTCTCGCCATTTTATCAAATTATTTTTGCCTTTTACGCGGCCTCCCCAAATTAAGAATCCTAAATCCGCCCCTGATGGGAGGGCATGGTGCAAACCATGTTAGATCGAGCGGTTTCATGGGTACGAATGGTTCGTATGGTGGTTACGGAGCCCCCAATCATCAAATTTCAAATATGTACAATGGAGGCTTTGTTAATCCAAATGGGATCGTTAATGACCAAAATCCGAATTCCAATCCGTATGGAGGATATGGTGCCCCCAATTACTATCTGAATATGCACAATCCGACATCCGGTACATATGGTGGTTATAATGCTCTCAATCAATGCATGAACATGTCTAATGGAGGCTTGGTTTGTACGAATGGGAACGTTGGTGGTCAATATCCAAATCCCGGCCTGTATGGCGGTTATGGCATTCCTGAGCATTGTCCGAACATGTATAATGGTGGCTCTGGGAGTTGAAATGGGAATGTGAGTGGACAATTTCCATATCCCGACCCGTATGGAGGTCCTCATGCTTACAATTTTGATAATGCCCTAATTGGTACCAACAATAGTCCTCCAAAGCCCAATCCGTATGAGTTGTTTGGAGGTGTGAGCTCCATTGTCGCAAGTGGCCCCCCCATCCGCACTATGAGAGATGTTAAAAAACCCTTTTGGGGGGTGTTTACTCCTCCCGAGCCAAAATCTTCTCAACCAACATAATCTAATACTAATGTAACGAGCTTGGATTTATCCTCTATGGAGCTTGAGTCGATAAAGAAAATAGTGGCTGATCGAAGAATTCTTAGCACTCTAAGAAATCTTCTCCGTAATAGTACGGAGTCGATTGTAGAGCGGTAAGCTTTCCCGAGTCGTGTCTCTCGAGGATAGATATAATCGGCGTTAAGTGTTTTTAGTTAATCTCTTGTTATTCTTAGTTAAATAAATCTAATCTAAGAAAGCATTAATCATTGGTTTGGTTTTTGTGTTGTAATCACTAAACTTGAATTGAAAAGAGAGTTTGAAAAACATTAAGTCAAAGAGAGAGGAATTTAAAACTTGATTGAAAATAATTAGTCTTAATGACACAAATTAAACCTAATTAACAACCTTAATTTTTGAAACTACTAACTAAAAAGGCTTGTAAATTTAAAAGCTAAAAAGGAGGGAAACTCAATCTTGAATTCAAAAGAAGTCAAAAGCATTTAATAGGTAAAAGTCAAATGTTTTAAAAATGGAAAGCTACTAATAACTTTCAAGGCTCCCATGTTGGTTTTAACAAAAAGAGTAAAAAGCTTTAACATGCAAGCTTCAATGGAGTTTTAAGCAAGAACAAAATTAATTTGGAAATTGGAAGGGAACTTGAAAATGCTAAGAGAAACACAACAACAACAACAACAACAACAAATTAACTACCAACACATACCAACAATAAACAACACAAGAACAACACCAAATAAGGGAAAGATTACTACCAATATTGCATTCCAACCAAAAGTTTCAAACGTAGAGTACAATCTTCAAAGCACCAAGTTAAACTTCATAAAATAAAATCACAAATGAGAGAGATGCCACCTTCTCCAACACTTGTGAATAACTACTAACTAGCTAATAAACTAAGCTAAATTAACTAACTAGCTAATGATTATATCTAGGGTTGGCAATGGAATAGTGAAAATTAGCTTGGAAGAGATTGAATGGGGTTCAAAATCTACCAAGGAAGGATAAGGTAGGTGAAGGAAAGTGATAGCTTATTTACACAAAAATGCAGGGGCAAAAATGTCAAAACGGGTCAAAAATCTGCGTGTCAATCGATCGACTGACAACCAGTCGATCGACTGAAAGCTATCGATCGACTGAAATACCCAAAAATCACAAAACATTCTGCCCGCCAGTCGATTTTAACATCCCAGTCGACCCTTCAGTCGATCGACTGACAACTCAGTCGATCGACTGGAGTTCAGTCGATCAACTGACAGGCAGCTCCGGCTCGTTTTTTCATTTATGCTCTAATCGTCTGCCGGCTGTCGCTCCTCGTTCGCGTTATGTCCCCTTGCTTGCTTGTTCTAATCCGAGTCAAATGAGATGTCCTGAGCGCGCACGGGATCACTTCGGTCATCCTACGGCCATAAAGACAAAAACGAGTAGAAATAAACGAAAGGGAAAAAGATTGTAACCATCCTGTACTATACGCGTTTTTTGGGTTTGCATCCTAACGTTTTTTTTGTAATTTAATGCATCCTGTTCTATACAAAACTTTGAAAGTGCATCCTGTACTATACAAGATTTAGAAAAAAAACTAGTTTTATTAAATAAAAACTCGAATTTATTAAATAAATATGCAAACCATATTTTATCCTAATGTTTACCGGAACTAGTTTTATTAAATAAATAAAATTTATTATTTATTTAGTAATAAATTTGGTAATTTTTGCATATTTAATAAAATATGCCGGAACTAGTTTTAAATAAATAATAAATTCACCGGAACTCACACAAAGTATATGGGTTTGAAAATATGCAACCTCACTCGCGAGACTAGGTGAGTTTCGACGAGTTTGGACGAGTTGATTGGTCGMAGGATGCACTTTCAYAATTTTTTGAAGTACAGGATGCATTAAATTACAAAAAAAACGTTAGGATGCAAACCCAAAAAACGCGTATAGTACAGGATGGTTACAATCTTTTCCCCTAAACGAAAATCCAAAGAAAACCACACAAAAGTTACGAAAACCTAAAACTAAAAAATCGGCCAAAACGACTCCTAATACACATAAAAGCAAACAAAACACATGCAAGTGCGACACAAAACGGTAACAAAAATACGTACAAAAACATGCAAATCAACCACCCTACACTTAGAATGATTGCTTGTCCTCAAGCAAAACTAATATGGAATTACAAAACCGCCCCCYGACAATGAACTAATGCACCAAACCTAATTTGAGACGTCGTATACTACAATGCTTGTTAGCTTGGCTAAAAGGACGACAATGATGCGTTGACTAAGAAAGTTTAGATCGACTACCGAAACCTAAAAGTTCTAGGTAACCCTCCAAGTCGGTCCCCTCGTCCTTGCCCAGGCTAAGGTCTATCCACGCTCGAACCGCTAATCGGCTCCCTACTAGCCTCGATTATCTACGACTCTCTTTACACACAAAATCTACAATGGAAAGTAAAAAGTGCAAGAATTGCACATTTATTGCGTAGGCACTTCAAGGATTTATAATGTATCCTTGTTTATTCATCATCATCTTTTTTAGTACCATGAACGTGAGGTACTTAAATAATATGTACAATAAAATGAGCGTTCAACGACTCCGATCATTCGTTGCTACTAGCAACTTACAATATTTTTGATCAAGCACATGGAGCAATTGACCACTCCAAAATACAAAGTAAAATCCTATAGAGAGTATTTGATAACAAGGCTAGTTGAGGTACTAGTTCAAAATTGAGCACAAGGATAGCACGAAGCTAAAACCGAACAAAGTTCCCAATCAAGTCAAATTCCCTAAGTACACTAAATCCGATCGACAATCTAAACTTCTCAACCAAATAATCAAAACCGCGTGACTTCGCCAAGGTTCCAAGAAAACATAGCACACACGCTACTCAAATCATCACAAGCAAGCATGCAATAAATTAAAATCCTAAGACGAACCCTAACCACCCCACACTTAAAACCTAGCAATGACCTCATTGCATATTAAGCGAAGTAAAGCGGTAAAAAGTGTAAGGAAAAGAGAACGCCCCTATTTCCGAGCTTGTGTCGACGCGGTCGTGCATAATCCTCTCCGGGAGTCGAGGCAAGCTATCTACAAGAAATGAACAAATAGTGGGTTGCAAAAACAAGTGATAAAATATACAAAAAGCAAAAATGTTTTTGGGTTTTTTTTCGAAATTCCTACCTTTTTTTTATTTTTTTTGGATTTTTCAAGAGTTAGATAAGAAATAAAAGAACATAATCGAATCAAAATGAAAATAACGTGCCAAGTGTACGAAAACAAAAATAAAAAGGATAATCGGAGAATCAATGACGTCTCCTGCGTCTGGGTTGGAGGTTCGCGTCCTCTCTTCTTCTTCTTCTTCTTCTTCTTCTTCTTCTTCTTCTTCTTCTTCTTCTTCTTCTTCTTCTTCTTCTTCTTCTTCTTCTTCTTCTTCTTCTTCTTCTTCTTTTCTTCTTCTTCTTCTTCTTCTTCTTCTTCTTCTTCGTTGTTCTCCTCTTTGTCGTCGTCCTCCTCGTCCCGACGCAAACGACTCTCCATCAAGATGAGGCGGCTATGGAGGGCTCGATTGGCATGGTCGTTCCTAGCTTGCCCATCTCTTAACTCCGCCATCCCGGCGTCAAGGTGATCAAACCTAGCAAACACTTGGCATTGGAACTCATGCCAATCCATGTTGGGACCCGGGCCGGTGCTCGGCCTCCCTCGCCATGCGGGATTGCCGCTGGCTTGTGCTTGCACCAAAGTATTGCCCCGAACCGGTGTTCGGGGCATTCTCGGGCTCGACACCCCTCTCGTGCCGTCTCTCTAAATCGGCCTCCTCTTCGTTTGCCTTTTTCATTTTCTCGTGTGCTTGGCGGCATCGTGGGTCGGTCGGGGCCTTGAGCGTTTTCAACACGAGCTCTACCGGCTCGACTCTTTCAAGATTTTCCGCCTCGGGGTCGACACCAAAGTGGCGGGCGAGCAAGGTAATCATGGGCCCCATCCCGACCCGAGCGACACTCCCAGCCCTCGTCTTCTGAATCCCAAGAATCCCGGCTCGGAGAAAGGGATAGGCGGCGAATCGACAGCCGGTGTGAAGGCACCAAAGCATGTAAAACTCATCTTGGGTGAGGTTGGTGCTCTCTTGCTTGCCCATCAGGACGTGGGCGAAGAACTTGTAAATCCCGAGCAATACCAAGTCGGTGATTGCCGAGGCCTGGAAATGCGGAGTTCCACGTCCGCCCGTGATAGTTGCCCAAAATTGATGCAGCGCAAACCCTCCTCGTCGCTCTTCCCACAAAACTTGATAATCCAACCCGAGCACCATTTGAAGCACGTCTCGGGTGATCCAGCATTCGACTCCACGAAAATGAACGGTGAACTCCCCGCTCTCGCGACTCTCGTAGGTCGAGAAGAATTCGAGCATTAGCTCCAGGTACACCGGTGCACGGAGAGATGCGAAATGACGCCCGCTCAAGGCGTCGATAAATTGGAATGTCCGTGCCCCAAAATGCTCTTGGTCCCCGTTTGACATCCACCTCTGTAGGCGTTCGATATCGAAGAAACGCGGGCGGGCGTATTGCCGTTGGGTGAGGCTTTGATACACCTCCTCTTCGGCATCGGAGTAAATTGAGAACGGAGCACCATAGACGTGGGCGAGATTGGGGTTATTGGCCTCATAAGTCTCATCGTCGGAAAGACTAGCAATAAGGATTATATGAAGTGAAACATGAGGGGACTATGAAAATTGAGTACTAGGAAATGAGGGGGATGAACACATGGTGGGCAGGATTTTCACTAAGGAATTTTGAGAAAATGGGAACAAGATTCTACACACAACCCAACCAATTCACAAGCACGAACGTCAAGGACTAAGTTTCAAGCAAATTACCTCAACGAAAGGCTCGAAATCGAAACGAAACCCGGTTGCAACCCCCACCCTTTGGAATTGAGAATTTGGAAAAATATGGGGAAAACAAGAATTATAGGTGAATTTTTCCAACCTTGGTGGAGTTGGGATGGAGATTACTGGGAAAAGAACAGAAGTTGAGTCGATCGACTAATCCCTTTTGAAGTCTCGTGCCTCTCCCCTTTTTTCTCTCTTTATTCTCTTTTTTATTTTATTTTATTTATCCATTAATTTGCCCTGTAGTCTGGAAACTATAGCAGTCGATCGACTGCTACCTCGGTCGATCGACTCGGCTTCAGTCGATCGACTGAGCCTTTAAAACTCGAAAACTTTCTGGAATTCAGTCGATTTCAACCTCACAGTTGACCGCCCAGTCGATCGACTGGCAATCGACCGACTAGCCCTCAGTCGATCGACTGAGCTCGCAAAACTCGAAAACTTTCTAGATTTCAGTCGATTCCGTCCTCCCATTTGAATTGTCAGTCGATCGACTGCAACTCAGTCGATCGACTGGATTGCGGTCGATCGACTGCTGGGCAGCAGCTGACTTCCCATTTTTGATTTCCTCCATTATTGAACCGTCATGATTCCTCCTACAAAACCCAAAAAGAAAGAAAAACCTAAGTTAAAGATCAACTGACAAATAATATATACAAAAATTGAAAGAAAATGAAAAAGGGGGTTAGGAAGTCGTGGGTTGCCTCCCATGTAGCGCGTTTGTTTAAAGTCGTTCGCTCGACTATCCTCCTTTGATCAATGTCCCTTCGGGGGAACGTCTCCTAAATCCTCCTCCTCCACGGTCACGAATTCGAGATCCTTGGCTTGCAATGATCCGTGTCGGTAAGGCTTGACTCGTGCGCCATTCACTTGGAAATGCTCATTCGTTTTGGGATCGATCAATTTCACGGCTCCGATCGGGGATATTTTCTCAATCGTGTACGGTCTGCTCCACTTAGACATGAGTTTCCCGGGAAACAAGGCGAGTCAGGTATTGTAAAGGAGCACTTGCATCCCTTCCTCCAACTCCTTGGGCACAAGCTTCTTGTCGTGGAGGAGCTTCATCTTTTCTTTGTAAATAAGAGCACTCTCGAACGCCTCATTTCTTAGCTTGTCAAGCTCCTCTATTTGGAGCCTCCGCTCCTCGCCGGATTGTTTCAAATCGTAATTGCATGCCCGGATGGCCCACCAAGCTCTATGTTCCATTTTGATCGGTAGGTGGCACAATTTCCCGTATACAAGGCGATAGGGGCTCATTTCGAGAACCGTCTTGTGGGCCGTGCGGATGTCCCACAAGGCATCCACGAGCTTTGTTGACCAATCTTTTCGGTTCGGCTGCACGGTCTTCTCGAGAATGTTCTTGATTTGATGGTTGCTCATCTCGACTTGACCGGCCGTTTGGGGTGGTATGGCGTGGATACCTTATGAACCACTCCATAGTTTTTCAACACCCTTTCGAGTAGCTTGTTGTTGAAGTGTTTGCCGCCATCACTAATAATTACCCTCGGAACCCCGAATCGACTAAAAATGTTGCTCCGCACAAACTTCACCACGGTGTCGCCATCGTTCCTCCTCATTGGGATTGCCTCGATCCATTTAGAAACGTAATCAAATCTAACCAAAATGTATTCGAACTCATGAGACTTCAGAAAGGGACCCATGAAGTCGATCCCCCACATGTCGAATATCTCGATGGCCAAATTATACGTCATTGGCATCTCGTTCCTTTTTCCTATACTTCCGGTCCTTTGGCATCGATCGCACTTTTGGCAATGGTCGTGGGCATCCTTGAAGAGGCTCGGCCAATAGAAACCCGATTGAAGGACCTTGTAAGCGGTCTTTTGCCCACCAAAATGTCCTCTGACTAGGTGATCATGGCACTTCGTTAAAATTTCCCTTTTTTCCTCATCCGGAATACACCGTCTCAACATACCATCTTTTCCGATCTTGTACATGTGAGGGTCATCCCAATAATGCCCTCGGCACTTGGAGAGAAACCTCCTCTTCTCATGACGAGATAGGTCCGGGCGGAGTGCTTCGCTAGCAAGGTAGTTGGCAATGTCGGCATACCACGGCGCGGCGAAAACAACAAATAAACTCTCGTGCGCAAGATTTTCTCCAATGAGATCTGTTTCTCCGGTTGGGACCTCTAAGTGAGAGAGATGGTCGGCGAAAACGTTCTCGCACCCCTTTCGATCCTTGATCTCCACATCGAAATCTTGAAGCAAGAGTATCCAACGGATTAGCATCGGCTTCGCTTGAGGTTTATTGAAGAGATATCGCAACGCCGCATAGTCACTATGCATAATAACCCTCGAACCAATGATGTAGGCTTGAAACTTTTCAAGCGAGGAAATTACGACAAGGAGCTCTTTTTCGGTAGTCGTGTAGTTCTTTTGGGCATCATTGAGCATGAGACTTGCGTAATAAATGACCCGAAGAAGCTTGTCCACTCTTTGCCCCAAGACGGCTCTCACCGCTTCGTTCGACGCGTCGCACATTATTTCGAATGGGAGAGATCAATCCGGGGCCACCACCTCGGGAGCCGAGGTCAAACTTTCCTTAAATAAGTTGAACGTCAAACACAAATGGGACATCGGCACTAAGAAAATGGCACAAGGGACTGCTAAGCTTTGAGAAATCCTTGATGAACCGTCTATAGAACCCCGCATGGCCAAGAAAACTTCGAGCTCCCTTCACGTTGATTGGAGGTGGGAGTTTTTCGATCATGTCGACCTTCGCCTTGTCAACTTCGATTCCCTTGGATGACACCACATGCCCAAAAACTATCCCACTTCTCACCATGAAGTGGATCTTCTCCCAACTCAAGGTGAAGTTACTTTCGACACACCTCTCCAAAACACTCGCCAAGCGATCAAGACATTCATCGAACGAGGAGCCGTAGATGGAGAAATCGTCCATAGAAACCTCCATATACTTGTCAATCATATCGGAGAATATAGATAGCATACACCGTTGGAAGGTGGCGGGTGCGTTGCATAACCCGAAGGGCATTCGACGGAACGCGTATGTGCCAAAGGGGCATGTGAACGTCGTTTTAGATTGGTCCTCTGGTGAGATGGCGATTTGGTAATATCTAAATAATCCATTGAGGAAACAATACGAGTGGTGCCCCGCGAGTTTGTCCAACATTTGGTCAATGAATAGCGGGAAGTGGTCCTTCTTGGTGGCGGCATTAAGTTTTCGGAAATCTATGCACATACGCCATTCGGTGATTGCACGAGCCGGCATGAGATCACCATGGTCGTTCTCAATTACAGTAATTCCACTCTTCTTCAGTACCATGTGCACCGGGCTCACCCACTCACTATCTCTGATTGGAAAAATTAGACCCTCGGCTACGAGCTTTAGGATCTCGCCTTTCACCACCTCCATGAAATTCGGGTTCAACCGACGTTGGCACTCTCTTGTTGGTTTCGCCCCTTCTTCAAGGACAATACGATGAATACACGTGGAGGGGCTTATCCCTATAATATCGCCAAGGCTCCACCCTATCGCCTTCTTATTCTTTTTCAAACTTCCACCAATTTCACCTCTTCACGCTCGGAAATCTCGGCAAAGATAATAATGGGCTTTAATCCTCCCTCTTCCAAATACACATACTTAAGATGGCTCAGAAGGGCCTTGAGTTCCGGTTTTGGTGTAATGGTTGGTTCCACACTCGCGATCTCCAATATCTCCATCACCCCCTCCGATTGAAACTCTTTCCACTCGTCGTCCTCGACGACCTCATCCACAAGTCCCACGAAGGCTTCCTCAACCAACTCTTCCATCGGATCAATCATCGAGCAATCGGCTTGAAAAGATGAAGGGGGAACAACTCCCAAATCATGGATCGAAAAATTAACCGTGTCCCCCATAACCGAAAATGACAACTTTCCATTCTTAACATCGATCAAGGTGTTTGTAGTCGCCATGAACGATCGCCCTAGTAAGATTTTGTGATCTCGTCCTTCATTGCTCACCTCCCCGACATCCAAAATGACGAAATCCACGGGAACTATGAGATTTCCCACTTGTACCAACACGTCCTCCACTACGCCATTCGGATATCGGATCGATCGGTCGGCCAATTGCAAGCACATTCTCGTCTCCTTGAGATCACCCAACTCCAATTGTTTAAAGATGGAGTAGGGCATCAAATTGATACCCGCACCGAGGTCTAACATCCCTTGTGTTTCCTTTCCGTTCCTAAGGGTAATCTTGATGCAAAAGCTCCCCGGATCACTTTCTTTAGGTGGGAGAGGGTTGCTATAGATGATACTCGCCGCGTTCGATATACACACTTTCTCGTTATCCTTGAACCTTCGCTTCTTGGACGTCAATTCCTTGAAAAACTTGGCGTATGCGGGTACATTCTGGATTATGTCGAGCAAGGGGAGGTTAATGTTAACCTTCGATAGCATCTTATACAACTTGAGAAATTGGTCATCTTTCTTTGTCGGTCGGATATGGCTCGGATATGGAATCGGAGGTCGGTGCGGCGTCGCAGATTTGTGGAGTCCTTCGGTAGTGTTCGTCTCCATCGCCTCTTCGATTGAAGAAGGCAAAGGTGAACTAGGATCGACTATGGGATCGTTCGAGCCTTGCATGGTCGGATCTTGTTGGAGTTGGGATGAGGGCGATGAATCATTGTCGGGAAGGGCAACTTTCTTATCCACCAATTTTCTGCTTCGAAGTAATGTTACGGCTTGAGCTTGAGCCGGTTGACTTGGTAGCTTATCTTTGTCACGGACCCATTTAAGTTCATTAACATCCGTCGCCACTTGCCCAAGTTGTGTTTCCAAACTCGCGAGCCGTCTTGTCAATTCGGATAGGATAGACTCAATGTTCGATTGACGCAATGTCGACTTGTCTTGTGGAGGCGGATATGAAGCTTGAGAAGGCGGGAACGGTGGTGGGCGCGCATTGAACGGGGCTTGGGGCCGTGGTTGTTGCATCGGAGGTCCGGGTGGCATTAGAGCTTGGGACGTGTCCCCCCACCTAAAGTTAGGATGGTCCTTCCACATATGTGGGGTTCCGTTTCGATAGGCTTGGTAACCTTGAACCGCGAATGCTTGCTCGTCGAAACTACTCGGTGGCCCATAAACCGTCGAGCATGCACTAGATCCATGACCCGAGATACAACATGTGGGTCATGTCTCCATCGACCCCGAGAACGGTTAGATGAGGGAGGCCACTTGGCTCTCTAGTTCGGTGATCTTACGGGCCCACTCGGGCTCCTCTTTTTTCGAAACCTCCTTCACTTGCTCCTTCCGCTCCAAGATACTCATGCGATGGTCGGCGACGGCCATGTTCACGAATATGTCGTACAACTCCCTCGTCTAGCGTCCGGCTAGATTTCCACCGACGGCATTGTTCACCATACGCTTGGATGCAAATGTCAACCCGTTATGAAAGAATTGATTCAAGAAATCCCCGGTGAACCGATGATGGGGGCATTTGGTGAGATAGCCCTTAAATCGCTCCCACGCCTTGTAGAAGGTCTCGTCGCTCGCTTGACAGAATGAGGCAATCTTTGCTCGAAAATAGGCTGTCGTATCTTGAGAATAGTACTCCTCCATAAACCTCTCGGTCACCATGTCCCAATTGGTAAGGGAATCGGCTGGCAACGTCATGAGTCAATCAACGGCTTTATCCTTCATTGTGTACGGGAAACACCTCATTTTAATTTGATCAATGTGAATCCCTTGGCGCGGAAAGATTGACACCGTGTAGGAAAGAATGCGTAGGAATTGAAGAGCATCCTCTTGTGGTAGGCCGTGAAAATTTGGAAGTCGGTTGAGATCAATCGGCCGTAAGTCATACTCGAGGGCTTCGGGGCTTAATCGAATGCTTGAGGAGAAATCGCCCATATATGGTCGTGATACTTCCCTTATA
>BMAC01000038.1:1272115-1289803 GCA_014905375.1 Phtheirospermum japonicum
GCTTGAACTTATTTTTACTCTAGTTATACTTTAAATTATCGTTTGTTCGAGGACGAACAAACCAATTAAGCGTGGGGTAGTTGATTTACGTAGATTTGTCCTTATTTTTATTAGCTTTTTAGTTCGTTTTTCTATTTGTTTTTGGTATAAGTTGGTTGATTTAAGCATAATTCCGTGTTTTTATAATTCCAGCTTATTTTACTGCATTTTAATCGTAATTGATGCAAATAGGGGATATTTCATTGTTTTTCACCTTACAGCTAAGTAACCGGAAGAGTTCAGCGCGTCATAGACGAAGTTTGATGTTCAAGAATAGGAGAACGAGCTTTCCGGTGAAACGAGTAGCAAAAAGATGGAGCACCGAGACAGGCTCTCTGTCGCGTCGATCGACGCAAGCGTCGATGCTCCGTCGATGCGAGTCACCGCATGCGACGATCGACGCACAGCCGATGCACTGCCGACGCAACATTCTGAAGCGTCGATTGAAGACGCATCGACCGACGCAAGGTCGACGCAACTTTCTGAAGTGTCAATCCAAGAACACTTCAGTCGACGCACCCGCCCATCCGACGTGCACACCCAGGCAGAGTCGATGCCGAGAGACAGCCTGCGTCGATCGACGCACCGTCGACGCGACGGCCCAGAATTCAGATTTTAGGGTTTCTTGTGCGCCAAGACTTACAATATCTATATAAACCCTCCATATTTCGGATTTTTTGACATATACACGACTACCTAGGTTTCCTTAGCTTACAATAACAATAATCCCACATCTCATAACGAGATTTGAAGACGGAGATCAAGGATCGAAGAACAACGCGTCCAAAACATCGAATTCGCATTCGGGATTCAGTCTTCGCCCAAGATCGACGTGCAACTCCGGAATAGCTGGAGCTTTTTACTACTTTTCTTAGTTCCAATAAGTACTCAAAACTCTTAGTTAGTTACGTAGTTAATTTTCTAGTTAGTTGCTTGATTAGTTAATGCTAGAACTAGTTTAATTAGCTTAATCATTTTAAGATTGGATATTGGATTACTTTAGTTTATTTATGAGATTGATTTATGCTTAGTTATTCGTTCTTAGATTCATATGATACATTGCTTAGTGATAATTTCTTATGATCATGCTCTTAGATTCGTTAATTAGGTTTATTTCATGGTTGCGTTTCATTGATAATTTAGTTATTGCTAGTAGTTGATGATCTAGTTTAAAGTAATTAGTTTAATTAGTCATAGTTTAATTACTGCTTTAGTTCATAATGATCAATTCAATCTCTTTAAAACCCCAAATGTACATGTATTTTATTTCTATTCGTAATTGAGAAAAACACCCAAAAGACCAAATAGTTGTTTCCTCGAGAGATACGACTCGAGTCAAACTCATCACCCTACAAGTACCTCGTACTCTTGCGAGCAAACTGATGTGCTTTTAAATTAATTAAAAAGGGGTGCACAAAAGTTTGGTTCAGAATTTTAGTTGATTTACATATATTTGTCCTTATTTTTATTAGCTTTTTAGTTCGTTTTTCTATTTGTTTTTGGTATAAGTTGGTTGATTTAAGCATAATTCTGTAATTTTATAATTCCAGCTTATTTTACCGCATTTTAATCGTAATAGATGCAAATAGGTGATATTTCGTTGTTTTTCACCTTACAGCTAAGTAACCGGAAGAGTTTAGCGCGTAATAGACGAAGTTTGATGTTCAAGAATAGGAAAACGAGCTTTCCGGTGAAACGAGTACCAAAAAGATCAAGAACCGAGACAGGCTCTCTGTCGCGTCGATCGACACGAGCGTCGACACTCCGTCGACGCGAGTCACCGCCCGCGTCGATCGACGCACTACCGACGCAACATTCTGAAGCGTCGATTGAAGACGCTTCGACCGACGCAAGGTCGACGCAACTTTCTGAAGCGTCAATCCAAGCACGCGCCAGTCGACGCACCCGCCCAGTCGACATGCACACCCAGGCCGCATTGACGCCGAGAGACAACCTGCGTCGATTGACGCACCATCGACGTGACGGCCCAGAATTCGGATATTAGGGTTTCTTCGCCAAGACTTGCAATATCTATATAAACCCTCCATATTTCAGATTTTTGGACATATACACGACTACCTAGGGTTCCTTAGCTTACAATAACAATAATCCCACATCTCATAACGAGATTTGAAGACGGAGATCAAGGATCAAAGAACAATGCGTCCAAAACATCGAATTCGCATTCGGGATTCAATCTTCGCCCAAGATCGACGTGCAACTCCGGAAATAGCTGGAGCTTTTTAATGCTTTTCTTAGTTCCAATAAGTACTCTAAACTCTTAGTCAATTTCGTAGTTAATTGCTTTGTTAATTTCTTAGTTAATTATAGTTTCAATAATTAGTTTAATCGTTTCATGCTTGAATATTGGATATTGGATATTGGATTACTTTAGTTTATTTATGCGATTGATTTATGCTTTGTTATTCGTTCTTAGATTCATATGATACATTGCTTAGTGATAATTTCTTATGTTCATGCTCTTAGATTCGTTAATTAGGTTAGTTCATGGTTGCGTTTTATTGATGATTTTGTTATTGCTCGTAGTTGATAATATAGTTTAGAATAATTAGTTTAAATATCCTTAGTTTAATTACTGCTTTAGTTCATAATGATCAATTCAATCTCTTTAAAACCCCAAATGTACATGTATTTTATTCGTAATTGAGAAAAACATCTGAAAGACCGAATAGTTGTTTCCTCGAGAGATACGACTCGAGTCAAACTCATCAGCCTACAAGTACCTCGTACTCTTGCGAGCAAACTGACGTGCTTTTAAATTAATTTATTAAAAAGGGGTGCTATTATAAATTTTATTTTTAATTTTTAATTTTTAATTTTTTTTTGAATTTCAGAAAAAGAAATCAAAAATTGTTTTTTAAATATTTTTATTTAAAGTTTTTAAAATAAAAAAATGTATTATTCGTACGATGAACCACCGTTCGATTGGCGTTATGCATCTCGACCGGCTATTCCATTGAGCGACGCAATGATGAATTACTTTCCGGACAATTACGACCAATTGAATCTCCCGATTTTTTATGGGCGTCGGAACGAAGATGCGCTAAAATTCATTCAAAAATTTGAGTTCATTACTGATAGTTCTCCTCTTCACGGGCTTACAAGGGATCAAGTGAAGATGAGACTCTTCACTTTTGCGCTGAAGGAAGAAGCAATGAAATGGTTTGAAAGGCTAGAGCCCGATTCTCTGCGAACATGGTATGAAGTAGGCGATAAATTCATGAGGATGTTCTTCGTACCTAATGTAATGTGTCATCGTTGTGGATGCCGAGGGCATATGACGCATGAATGTTTGGTAACATTTGATGATGAGCCAAAGGAGAAAGTTTTCGCCGTTCGAGATTGTACGAGCCATGAAGAATATAAACCAGACGATCAATTTTTAGCGGGGTAGCAAGATAAAGAAGCCAAAACCATTCACCATCAAGACGAACTTGCGCTATCGACCATCTGAGATAACTATTTTAAGCTTATAAAGAATATGGAGGCACTGTGTAGTCAAATCGAGGATTATTTAGCGAAAAGGTCGAATGAGAAAGACGAACTTCCAAAGTAGCCTGTGATGCCGATTCTTGCAATTAAGCCCATCTTAGAGGTTGAGAATACGAGCTTGAATGATCATTTGGAAAACACTTATGAGGAAGAAATTATTGAAGATTTGGTTGAAATCATTTCCCCTGTGCCGATCGATGAGACCTTAGACAGGGATGTTGGGGCATTGCCTTTGGAGCTTATTGTAGATCTTACAAATTCTAGTTTTCTTAGTTTTTATGTAGGCAATGAGATGGAGCCAGTTTTGGAGGAGATGCATGCGGCAGAAATAGGGGATATGATGGAGATCGACCTCCTTACGCTTTTTGAAGATTTAATGGATGACGAGGAGGAGGTGTTGACATTGAGAACCTAAACAACATTGGAGATTCATGCCCTATCAAGTTCAATGAGAATGGAGGATTCGAGGTGCCCGATATGGAGAAAAGTGGGATTGTCGAGACGTGTGGAGATCCACCCGATGGTTTAATTAATGTTGAGATGGAGGTGGTGGATGAATTTTAGAGATGGATGTGTTTATCGAGCTACCCATGATCGAGGATGAGAATGAGATGGTGGTTGAGTTAATCAAGCAAAATTTCCCTTCCCTATGTCATTATATAGATTTTAATATTTTTCAGGGTGTTGAGGGAGATGCTAAAGAATTGAAGAAGTTCGGAGTGTACGAGAGATTTGCCGTTTGTTCGATGGATTCCCTAGATTTTAAGGAAGTAGAGGACCACCATATGCCGCAGTTTACTTTTGATATGTTCGTGGTGATCAATTATTCGCTTTTCTGACCTCCGAAGCGAATTGAAGTTTTTGTTCTATGACTTGCTTTCCGTGCTCGCCTTGGTGATTTAAATTGCCTAAACGTACTCTTGGAGAACACTATCGTCACTTATTTCTGGATCCGGGATAGCATCGTTCGTAGAAGACGTCGAACTTTCGACGTTAAACAAGCGCTTCTTGGGAGGCAACCCAAGTATTGGTTTTCTTTTATTTTTACTAGTTATTTTGTTTTGTTCGTTTGTTTTGTCTTTATAGGTTTTATTCAAGACATTCTAGTTCACGCGATTGGAGACGAAAGATGATTGCACAAGTGCTTTTTGGAGAAGCTCAACTATTTTCAGGGATGTTTTCTTATTCTTTTTCTCCCTTGCTTTTATTTTCTTATACTCGTTTATGGCAATCAGGGGATTGCCGAGTTTTTAGAGGGGGGGATGGTTGAGTATGATTTATATTTGAAAATTGTGCAATTTGAAAATTTTTTTACGTGATTGATACTATTTCTGCGCTGAATTGTGTTTGTATGGCTTGCCTGTCGAAGTTAACTAAGTATGATTTGATGTTCATGTCTTTGAGCGTGTATAAGTGCATAAGATTTTTAAGAATTATTATTTATATATATTGTAAAATGGTACTTGTACGCAAGTGATTTCACAAAACCTTAAAAGCGGCGTCAATTCAAAACTTTTTCATGCAAAATGCCAGTGAGTAGCCTGAGTGATTATCGTCATTGCATGTGCTTGAATAAGTTTCAGTTTTGATATCTCTTTGAAACCGCTGTGTGTAGTTGACTTTGAAAATGACGTTAAGGCACAGAAAAAACCCTATTTCCGGCCATATCCATAAATTTTAGCCACTATAAATTTCGAATGATCCAATCATAGCTAAATAATCCATTTCCTTTATCCATGAGTGTTTTTGAGGCCCCTACTAACCCATTAAAAGTGTGGGGTAGGAGTTTGTTATTTTATTGGTTATTAGTGTTTTGGAGAATTTTATTAGGGATTTTATGAGTTTTTGTAATAAAGGATCACCATCCTTCAATAAAAAAAAATAAAAAAAAAAGAAAAAGATCCCATGAAAAATAAAAAAGGGACAAATTAAGAAAAAAGAGAAAGAAAAGAAGGATGGTGAGTCTAGTTGAGTTCTTGTTAGTCATTATCTACGCGCTTATAAAGGCTTGTATTTAATTTTATTTTGAGGCCTATTGTTTAAAGGCAAGAGTTGCGTAATTGTAAGAAGCACATTATAAGCTTCAATTGTGTTTAAGGGGTTTGAGCTTCAAGTCGGTTTTAGAGTATCGAATTGAGAAATAGCCTATATTTTAAGGCTACATTATGAGTGTTAAGTGAGGTTTTTCTTTTGAACGAGATGAAGCAAATTGATTCGTGATTAGAATAGTTTGGTGAGTTATTGATCATGTTAGATCAAGAGTTAGCCACACGACTTATATATTCCATACCCGTCCAAAGAGCCTTACATTACAACCCGTAAAGACCTTTACCGATTCTTAGTTTGATAACACACTTAATTTGCGATTGAAAAGAGATTAATTTTCTGTGCTTATTTATTGTGCATGTATTTGTATGATTTGAGTGTATACACGTCCTATGCAGCAATGCTTAAGTGCTTTGAGAGTACATCTATATATTTCCTTTTTGAGAGGATGCATGAATTTGATTTTAGAGCGACCAAGTTATAAGGGTGGAGTGATTGAATTTGCATGACATGTATCTATATTTTCAAAATTATATATGTAGCATAGCACGACTCATTGCGTGGACTGATTTTCATACTTGTTAGTCTTTGAAACTATCGTTTGTTCGAGTACTAACAAACCAATTAAGCGTGGGGTAGTTGATTAACATGAATTTGTCTTGATTTTAGTTAGTATCTTAGTTCATTTTTGTTATTGTTTTCGGTGAAAGTTGGATAGATTGAGCATATTTTCACATTTTCTTATCTCCAACTTGTTTTACAGTATTTTAATTATAATTAATTAATTTTATGTTTAGTTTAGGTATTTTGAGGTATTTAGGTTTGGACGTAGTCAAGAATGGGCAAACAAGTAGAGTTTCAGCGAAAACGGGCCGCGATTTGAAGAAATGACAGTTTTGCGCCTTCTAGAAGGGCTGTCGCTGGGCCCAACCGGTATAGAAAGATGGGCTGGCAGCACCTCCTGATTCTGGGCCTTCTAGAAGGGATGTCTCTGGGCCCAACCGGCATGGAAAGTGCTGAACATCCTAGAAGGGGCGGAAACCCTAATTTTGACCCCTTTTCTAAGCCACCTACACCTATAAATACCCCCCACCCCTCAAATTCGAAAATACACATTATTCCTAGGGTTTTTAAGTCCTCTTAGGGGCTGACAACCCCAACGAGTGCCCTTCGATTTCGTAGTTACTTTTCATAATTCTTAGTTTCAAACTCTTAGATTTAGAATAAGTAGATTAGTTCTTAGATAGTTTAGATAATTTAGATTCAAGACTTCGCTTGGAATGCTGCAACTATTCTCGTTTAATTAGTAAGTCTTTAATTCCTTCGCTTAATTTAGTATTAATTTACTTTAATTAATTATATGCTTTCAATTCATGCTTGATAGTTTAATTTAGAATAACTCAATCTTCAAACAACCCCACCCCCCATGTATGATGAATTGTATGATCTTGGTGATTTTGGATTGATGATTGTGATGAGATTATTATAATGATATTGATGAGATTGATTGGCTAGATCTAACGGGTATAGAGCCTAGAATCGTCGTGAACCATCAATTGGGTTTTTCCCAAGAGATCGTGGAAATGATTCGAAGCTCTAGAACCCTTGTTTTCAAAATCTTTTCAAAACTCTTAATTTTTAATTGTTCTTTATTTAAATCAATTTATTGTTTTTATGTGTTTAGATTAGAATTTTATTTTTATTTCATATTCGTGAACAAACAAACACAAAAGGAACTTCCGAGCCTAGTTTTCCTTGAGAAACGATTCGGTTCAACTTACCAACCTACATGCAAACTCGTACTCTTGCGAGCGAACTTTTGAATAATTGACAAATATTTATAAAGTAGGTACATAAAAGTTCAAATCAATAAGTGTGGGGTGGTTGATAATACGGTTGTCTAGCCTTCGTAAGAGGAAATTGTGTCTATTACTAATGTTCTTACTCCTCCCGATTCTACTCCCATGGGCCCCACATTGGCAAAGGACCTTCTCGATGGCCTCCACAAGTCTTTGAACCCATACAAGGCACCAACCTCTAACTCCCCTATGCCTTCTCCTTCAAAAATATCTTTTGAAGAGTGGTTACATATGGATGTGACCCGAGATTTGGTCGAACAAATTTATATGGAGAAAATGAGCATTGAGGATGAGTTTGACTCGGGGGCTTATGCTAAAGGTTGTGGAGAGGATGATGAACCCCTTGTTCACCTCGACGATTCATTTGAGCTTCAATGCGTCCAAGACTTGAGTAAGAGAGATTGTGATTGTGTTGTTGAGGGCAACGACAAGATTTTGGAGGGGGAGGTGGAGATTGTTGATGATGGGTTGGGAGTCAATCCCATCGATAAGCATGAAGAGTATCTTGAGAGGATCGGTGAATTGTTCGAGTTAATCCCCAACGAGACCGAGAGGAGGCACAAGCCCGAGCCTAAGCCTCCTCCATCTCACCTCAAGCGTGTCTATTTGGAAGAAGATGAGAGAAAGCCAATTATCATCTTTGCCAATTCAAATCGAGAAGAAGAGGAGAGGTCAGTTGAAGAGCTTAAAATTCGTAAGGGTGCTATTGGTTGAAGACCCGGAGTTATTAAGGGAATTAGCCCTTGGACTTACATGCATAAACTCGTCTTGGAGGATGATGCCAAACCACCTCGAGAATTCCAAAGGCATTTGAATCCGAATTTTWAGGAGATAGTGGAAGATGAGAAATTGATCGAGGATAAGAAAGGAGGGTTATTGGCCACGAGGGCTAAAACGGGATGGAGGATGTTGATCGAGTTTAAGAAGTTTCATGCGGCCACCAAAAAGATCATTTCCCTCCCCTGTTTTATCGACCACATGTTGGAAAAGTTAGCCGGCCATTACTTCTTTTGCTTTTTTGATGAGTCATCGGGTCACTTCAAAACAACAATTCCACCCAAGGATCTACCCATGACGACTCCTACTTGCCCATTTGGAACACTAGCCGAACATTTATTCATATTGGTTTCTAGATGAGTTGTCGAGCCATTTTAAAACCACCATTCCCCCCGATGATCGAGCCAAGATGACATTTGGAATGGTTACTTCTCGACATTCTTTTACTTGGGCTATGCGATGCCCTGAGAACGCTCCAAATAACGGACCCACCCGACAAGGAGGTTTTTACTTTGGTGAATCCTCCCATCCCAACCTCCACATAACCAAGAAAGGAGTTCGTCAAGCTAGTGACGTAAAACAAGCGCTTTTTGAGAGGCGACCCATGTTCTTTTCATTTATTTATTTTATTTTTACATTTCTTTCTTTCTTATTATGAAAATCCAAAAACATTCAAAAAATAAAAAAATTTCGTGAGTTGTCTCTTAGTTCTTTTTAACCCTAGTTTTGTTTTTGTTTTGTCTTGATTTATGTACATATTTTCTTGTGTTTTTATTTTTGTGTGATTTTCTTTTATAGGTGTTGTTTTCCGACTCCAACCTTGGTCAATTTGATAAGCTAGTAGCGTTCATGGAGCCGGGAGAAACTAGCCATGCTCATTTTTTGCCTAGAGTGCTTGAATGCCTTAAGTGGACCCCACCGAGCTCGATCCAAACTCGCTCGATTAAGGAAGTTTCTATTTCACCCCCCCCCCCCCCCCCCTTTTACTTTATTTTCATTTTAATGCAATGAGGGCATTGCATGGTTTAAGTGTGGGGTGGGTAGGTGGTTAGGGTCCGGGTGTCACATAGCATGATTTGTCCTTATTTACTCAAGCCTTGGCGAAGTGACGCTTACTAATTGCGCATTTATAAGGTCGAGTTGATTTTTGTGTCTTATGCTTGGAAGTTTGAATAGTTTACTTGTCGGGTTTTGACATGTTTATGCTCTCTTGTGTATGGAGTTGAATTTTAGTGCTTCATCCAAAACCTACCTATATATATAATCAACACTTGATAATGAAAAGATTGCAAAGCTCTAAAAGCTCTTTTGAATTTGTTTTCCAAAACCCGGAGCAAACTAGTGAGTAGCCTTGTGTGAATTATCGGTTTTGCTTGCATTTTTTATGGAAATTGCATTGAGGAGGCTTGATTTTGCTCGTACATGATTGAATTTGTAAATGACCTCGAGGCACATATATCACCCTTATTACGGCCATATCCAAATATATAACCTACTTAAAAATCCCAAATGAGCCCCCTTGAGCCTATGTCCGTTTCTTTTGTTAGCCGAGCTCGATTTAGCTCTTATATCTTCATAAGTTGTGAGGTGAGAGTGTGTTGTTAGTTGACTAGGAATTTGTGGGAAATCAATTGCGGGTTTAGAGTTTTGAGTTACTTATATATACAAAAATATATATATAAAATAAAGGAGAACAACAAATAAAATTCCAACACAAATCACGAAAATTGATAAAGCGTGCGTTCAAGTAAAAAGCCTAATGTTCAAAAAGGCTAAGTTTAGTAAAAAGAAGCGAATTCAAAAAACTCCTAAGTGTTGTGAAATAAAAGTCAAAAAAGTGTGCGAATGTAAGAACGAAAGGGTTTCAAATGAAATATTGGTAATTTGGGGAGAGTGAAGCGATCATAAGATTTGGGTTCTAGAAGTTAGGGTTTTGTATGTTATTGATCACGTTTTATCGTGTGTTAGCCACTATATCTAAATATCTCATACCTTACCAAAGAGCCAACATTACAACCCGAAATAAAGACCTCTTTCGATTCTTGTTGGTCATGTACAATGGCTGATTTTGAGTTTCTAATTTGTGAAATCTTGTCGAGGTGTATGCATTGTCCGTCTTGAGTGTATACACATCCCATATAATAAACACTTGAGCGAATTGAGAGAACACCCTCAAAATCCCATTTGAGAGGAAGCCATCGATTTGGTTTTCAATGGAGAAAGAGTAATACGAGCAATGCTTGACGATAACGAGTTTATGTTGATACTTCAATCATATTAAATAGGATAAGCATGGAGATTTTTCTTTTTGGGTAATGTCATTGCATGTACATTCTCGATTCTTTTCGTTGTTCGAGGACGAAAAAACTGATAAGTGTAGGGTGGTTATTTTGCATGTAATTGCGGTATTTTTCTCATGTTTTTAATTAGAGTTTAGTGTTGTTTTTAGTGGTTTTGAGCCGAGTTTTATTAGGTTTTTCGTTTTTTTTCTTGTTATGTTATTTTTCGCGTTTCTTGTTAATTTTATATTTAAATTATTTAAATGGGTTCAATTAGTTTGAGGTTTGGTGTAATTTTTGGGTTTTTATATTCAAAATTCTCATTTAATAGGTGGCTTAATGATTTTTATTCAAGCTAAGGCATGGAGGCCCAAAACTCAAGCCAAGTCGCGCCAAGGCATGCCCAAATCGGTTCCAAGAAGAAGCTCCAAAATGGCAAACATTCTGGAATTTGAACCTAGGCGTGCCCACGCTTGCCCATTTCCATGCCAGGTGTGCCTAGCATCGCCCAGGCTTGCCCAGATCCGTGCCTGCTCGACAGCGCCCTACGCCTGCGCGCCACGCTTGCCAGCGCCCGCGCGCCCTGCGCCCAAAATGGCACCCAATCTCGCCCGCCTGCCAGCGCCCAAGGCCACGCCCGCCCTGGCGCCCAGCCTTGCCCAAAGCAGCACCTAGGCTCGGCCATTGCCAAGCCACCTCGAGCCAAATCAAGCTTAGAGTTGAGCCAAGTGGCTAGAAAGGCCATTCCGGGTCAAACTTGATCAAACCCAGGAAATACAAGCCTTTTTGGCTAATTTGGCCCATTTAAATTCAATTAAACCTAGTATAAATAGAAGACTACTCTCTTTTTGTAAAAAAGTCAACTCTCCTCACAACCCAAGCATGGGTTTGGGATTAAATTTCTCTCCCTAAATTTTAGATTTAATTTCAAGCTTTCCTTGGGTTTGTAAGCTCAAGAAGAATTCAAGTACTCCCTTGGATTTTATTTTGATTGTAATTTCATTCAAACTTTTGGTTTCTCTTCTTAATTCAAGTAAGTTTTCCTTTAATTTCATGCTTGTTCTTCAATTTCATGCTTGTTCTTCAGTTTGTGAATTATGCCTTAGCTCTTAGATTAATTGCTAGATCTTGTGAATTGGCTATGGAATCTAGGTGAGTGACACACCAAGATCATAGATCGAGTCCTTGATCATTTTTATTTTGAGTATTTCACATGCTTTATTTTGGATTTTATTTTCATGCATGGTTTTTCGTTAAATTCTAGATCTACTCTTCGTTTATTGTTATTTCTCAGAAAGATTTAAACTTTCACGTAAGCTTTTCTTGCTCTTTCTATTGGTGCTTTCGATTTTTGCTAATTTGCATTATTTCAAATTTTATGATCATGCTTGCATGGTTGTACATTAGGTTATTTTAGTTGTACTTGGTGAAACATTGCTTTTACTTGCATATTTTCATTCTTGCTTGCACTTTCAATTTCGGCACATGCTCGAGGCATCCTAAAAACTTGCATGTTCTTTCATAGTTAATATTTCAATCATTTTAATTTCCATTTATTTTTATTTTCCTTTAATTCTTTAAAGCTAAAAACACGTTGAACACTACGAACGATCGAATTCCAATAATAACGATCCATGAACCCGGTTTTCTTATTTCAACACTACTAAAAACTACAAAATAAGTATAAATAGTATGAGCGAGCCCGACAGCCTTGGTAATGGGATTCAAAGCACAGAGGTGGGTCTCGAATTGCGATTGGTCATGCACGTCAGCTCATAAGTAAATTTAAATCTTTTTATAAATTTATCTCGTAAGTAGTTAATTAGTTCATAATTAGTTATAAATTAAATATAATTTAAATATTGAATATAGTGTGAGGATATGGGTAGGGAACCCACTGCATTCGAGCTTTTTTTGACTATGCACCAGAGACCCGACGTCACATTCATTGATCATGTATCACAATAGAAAATTATAAGTATTTATATATGAACATAAATATTAATCACCCCTATATATTAATGTAAAATCCTCCTAACCTATGTGTATGCTTCGTATGCTTCGTTTGTCAAATAAAATATTCTGGTGCTTCGTTTGCTTATGTGTCATGCGAACCTAATATTTACCTAATTTATTACTTTTCTTTTTATTGTATCTTACCTAATTTAATTATTTTATTATAGTTTTCCTTATTCAATACTTTCCTTTGATTCTCCTAATATAAAAATATAAACAAGTCATATATAAATAATAATTAAAATCTAAATTAGTTATTTTAATTAAAAGAAAATTCACATATGAAAAAATTTTAATTAAAAAGAATATTATGAAAATAATTAAATAAGTTTTATTGATAATAGAATTTAAATAATTTTATATTTGGAGTTTCAAATATTCTATATAGGTAAAACATGAGTTATTTACAATAATATAAGTATGTAACTAAATATTAGTAATGTATTTAATCTAAATACAAAAAGATATTAAATTATATACTAATAATTAATAAGCATTGATTAGACACCAGTACAATGTGATACGGGTTGAGAGTATGACATCTTTTGAATTTCTCAAAGTATGTAACTAATAATTTTTAACGAATTTATTCTAAATATTAATATATAAAATCATTTAATAATAAAAATAATTAATAAAATAGATATTAGACACGGGTTTAAAATGTGACGCTTTTGAGTTTTTGTAAGTATTTAAATAAGATTATTAATGAATTTAATTTAAACATCAAATACAAAATTACTTAATATTTATAATAACTAATAAATAGATTAGACATGTACAAGGCACGGGTTGAGAATAAATTATTTTAATTTTTTATTTTAGATTTAGAATTTAGTAATTATCACAAATATTTTTTATATTTAACTTTTGATAAGTCCCGTATAACACACGATGGTAAACAAGTATATATTAATGAAATTCTCATAATCTATGTGTTTGTTTCGTATGCTTTGCTTGGATAATATAATATTTTGGTGCTTCGGTTGGTTATGTCATCCGAGCCTAATATATATCTAATTTAATATTTTGATTTTATTGTATCTTGCCTAATTTAATATTTTCTTTTTATTATATTTAGCCTAACTTAATAGTTTTCTTTTATTATATATTGTCTAATTCAATAATTTTCTTTTATACTCCTAATATAAAAATATAAATAAGTCATATATAATTAGTAAAAAAAATCTAAATTAATTATTTTAATTAAAAGATAAATTACATATGAAATAATTTTAATTATAAAAAAAACTTATTGATGAATTAATTAAATAAATTATATTTATAATAAAAGTTGAGATATTTTATTTTTAAAATTTTAAACATTCTGTATAGGTAGATTATGATATATTTGAAATAATTGGAGTATGTAACTAAATATTAGTAATGAATTCAATCTAAATATAAAAAACCAAAATTATATAATAATAATTAATTAATATTTATTAGACAATGGCACAGTGCGAGAAGGCTTGAGAGTGTAACACATTTTGAATTTTTCAAAGTATGTAACTATAATTATTAATAAAATTAATCTAAACATAAAATATAAAATGAGTAAATAATAATTAATTAATATAAACTAGAGACGGGTTTAAAACGTGACATCTTTTGAATTTTTATAAGTATGTAAATATAATTATTAATGAATTTAAACTAAATATTAAAATATAATATTATTTATAATTATAATAATTAATAAATTGAACAAGGCACGGGTTAAGAACACATCCTTTTAGTTTTTTTATTTTAAATTTAAAACTTTGTAATTTTCACAAATATTTTTTATATTTAGTTTTTTATAAATCCCGTGTAATACACGGGTGTTAAACTAGTATATATATATATATATATATATATATATCTTTCATTTTTAATAATAATTAAGGTAAATTATATATCAACCAAAATATTCTAGGTGGAGTATCGGAGACATTTGGAGGAGAGACATGCAGCATCACAGGACCTTACCGATGTTGACGAGGATGGGGTCTATCTATAGACCATCAGGGTAAAGAAGGTTCGCAAAGTTGGCGTGGGATGCTTAGGGAGTCTTCTGGCTTCAAAGAAATCCAGATGCGGTATCTTCTCTACTCTAGAGAGTCGTGTCACAGAGATCTAGACACAACTGCAAGGTTTGCATTGATATCTATGCTTTGATTGACAAAGAGAACAAACCTATGGCGAGTAGAGCAATCAAAACAAGATTGGAGCTTTCAGAAACTCCCCACTTTTTTGGAGAAACTCTTGAGACTAGAACAATAACAAAAATGCGAGATAAAAATAATTTAACATAATATTTTGAAAAAATGCTACACAGAAACATACACCATTTTCTATCTGGGTATAGGAAATAGTTATTATACCTTCTAAACAAGTTGAAGATTTCAACACGGTTGGTGTAATTTTTCTTGGTCCCTCTAAAACTGCACAAAACAATTATTAAGTCATGTAGAACACAAAATTGCTATGAAACATTTCTATAAAAAATTTAATTAATCCAAAATCACCTGACAATTCACTTAAAACATCCTCCATACGTATCAATGAAAAAACAAAATGAACAGGGAAATTAGGGTTGGAGTCAAGGATTTTACTCTAAATCGATGATTAAAAAGTACAAGAATTTTATTAAAAATGGGGTTGCCCGAATTAGCAATTTTGAATGAAATGTTCTGGAATTAGGGCTTCAATTCTTCTTCTTCTTCTTCTTCTTCTTCTTCTTCTTTTTCTTATTATTATTATTATTATTATTATTATTATTATTATTATTATTATTATTATTATTACATAGACGCTCACTGGATTCGACAATTGGGGATCTTCGATTTGGGTTGAAAAATCGCTTTGTCTTTAACTTTTCGATTCAATGGTCCCGCGGCATTGAAGATTTTGGGGTAGGTTTGCTCTCCATGGAGAGCTCTAGAGATGGAGCTCTGAAGTTCCGATTCCCGATTATCTGGTGTTGATTTTCCGTGGCGGTGAAGATTTTTTGGAGTTGTGGTTTTGGAGATGGAGTTGCGGTTCCGCTACGGGCTTATAGAAACGGTGTTTTTTTTCCCCATGTTTTATGAGACCGATCTCACATTAGACTTACTCTTCTTTAATTTGTTAGTATTTGAAGATTTTGGAATAAGACAGATAAAACATAATAATAATAATAATAATAATAATAATAATAATAATAAAACCCTAATTAGTTTTCATAAATCAATAATTCTCTCTCCTGCACAAACTGAAACCAAAAAAGAAAAAATTAGATCGACTGAATCCATAATCAATGAGAAGAAGTTATATTTGCTTTATTAATTGAATAGGTATTGTATTTTCAAGAAGTATCATCATATTATAATTGCCATGATATGTTTTTTTTTTCCTTCATTTCCGTGTACAACTTTGTTTGAGTTTTGTGAAGATTATTAAGCTTCGGCCAGGGAAGTAAATGAACTAAATTGTAGCCGAGAGTAGTTGTGATAACTAAATAACAAGATTTATCAAATTAAAACCTTCGGGCCATGATAATTTTGAAGAGCCCATATATTTATCAAAATAAACCTTCGGCCCATGTTAACTTTGAAGAGCCCATACATTTTGACACTACAAAAGTCCCATCAGATATATATAAATGTTTTTTGAGTGATTTTCATGTTTGATAAATGAACTTTATATATTTCAGTTATTCCAAGTTTGTTGTATAAAGAGGCTACCGGATGAATGATGATAGATGATATGGTGATGGTATATTATTAACTAAACAGAAGATAAATTATATAAAATTCGAATAACAAATGTCAAAACAAAGAAATGCGTTCATGGCAATATTACTCTAATTTAAGATATAAGAAAGTTAGAAAATGGGACAAATTTGATAAAAGAGTCACAATTTAAAAACTAAAATAACATATAAATGATTATATATGTGTGTGGATAATATAGATAGACAGATAGATAGATGTGGTGATTTTTTTCTGAAACATATAATTAACCATTATGTATTGTTAGGTAAAGAAATTCTTATTTTGATGATGATATTAATAGAGTTTAATAAGACTAGATTTCACATTTACTTGTAATTTTATCTTTCAATAGGACTTTTAGTTGGTAATGTAAAATTAGAAGGTTTATGAATTTAAAAAATAAGGATCATATTTACGATGTTGTTAATCAATGTTACCAACATCAGTTTATCAACATCGACCAGAGCAGAATATAAATGTGCAGCGGAAAATAAAAATAAGAACACGATTAAACAAAATCATTTCACAAGTAAATACTTGTGAACTTGGGTGTACAAACCCGTAAACTATATTACTTTCGATTCACGTTCAATACACAATTATAAAGTAATATATGAAAACTAAATATCAAGAAACTTGATACTAAATACTTGTTGCCGGAATGGCAAGATCTTCTCCGTTGGTTACGCAACTTCAAATATCTTGTTTATCACGATCGTTGGCTCCAAGTAGTATGTCGTGTTCTTCCTTCCTAGTGCGTCTTCTTGCGTCGTGCGTCTTGCGTTCTTCTCCTCAAAAAATCCCTTGCGTCAATCTCTAATAAAAAACCGTCCTTCTCGAAAGATTGTGAATGTAAGAATATTGAAGGTGATCTCTCTTCTCTTGGCTTTGTCTTGTCTTAAATAGAAGAGTCCTAGAGTCCTAAAATTGGTAGAATTCCTAAAACCAAATCCTAAACACAATCTAGGAATAATTAAAGTCTTGTACACAAACTAGGAAACAAATCTAGATTCCTAATTTTAGTTCCCTAATATATTTTGGGCCCAAGAAAGGCAAATACCAAAATAAGGAATTATTCCCAAGAATAAATTCCTCAACAGTCTTTATATAGATTGTTCAAAAAACAAGTTTAATCTAAAATTATGGTATGCATAGTATTGTTTGAATATATTTATTTAATCAGGTTCATGTCGATTTGCTGTAAAAACAAAATTGTAATAGCTGCATAATCTTCTTTGAGTGTGTAATATATATATATATATATATAATATATATATATATATATATATATATATATATATATATATATATTATACAAATTATGTTACGTAGTGTTATTTCCGAATGTTTCAAATTAATTAGGGGATTGCGTCCTACACAAGTTGAATATGAATACTTCCGCTATGAAAAATTGAGATGTTA
>BMAC01000038.1:1289828-1312513 GCA_014905375.1 Phtheirospermum japonicum
GCCTCTTTGAGCTGGTGTCATGTTTGATGTTGGTTCTGGTATTCCCAACATCAGTACCAACATGGCTCCATTTTCTGCTCCGTTTGTCCGAGCCCAGTTTACTTTGTTTGATAATCAGGTTGCACAGCACCAGGCGCTTCGGGACTCGTTTGTTGAGGTCCTTTTGCTTTCAGAACAAAAAGGGGGAGAAGAATATAGAAGACGCTGGTTCGTATTTATTTGTTTTCAACATTGGATACTCCATTTAGGGGGAGTTTCTAATGTAGGGGGAGTTTCTAATTCAGGGGGAGTTTTTACTCTTTTGATTATTTTCATGCGTCTTGGGTATTTTGTCCAGAAAGGCAAAAGGGGGAGATTGTTGAGGAATTTATTCTTGGGAATAATTCCTTATTTAGTTATTTGCCTTTCTTGGGCCCAAAATATATTAGGGAACTAAAATTAGGACTCTAGATTTGTTTCCTAGTTTGTATACAAGACTTTAATTATTCCTAGATTGTGTTTAGGATTTGGTTTTAGGAATCTACCAATTTTAGGACTCTAGGACTCTTCTATTTAAGACAAGACAAAGCCAAGAGAAGAGGACACCTTCAATATTCTTACATTCACAATCTTTCGAGAAGGACATTTTTATCGACGGGATTTTTGAAGGAGAGACCGAGACGCACGACGCACGGCAAAGCAAGGAAGGAAGAACACGACGTACTACTTGGAGCCAACGATCGTGATAAACAAGATCTTTGAAGTTGCGTGACCGACGAAGAAGATCTTGCCATTCCGGCAACAAGTATTTAGTATCAAGTTTCTTGATATTTAGTTTTCATATATTACTTTATAATTTTGTATTGAACGTGAAAAGAAAGTAATATAGTTTTCGGGTTTGTACACCCAAGTTCACAAGTACTTTTACTTGTGAACTGAATTTGTTTAATCGTGTTCTTATTTTTATTTTCCGCTGCACATTTATATTCTGTTCTGATCGATGTTGATAAACTGATGTTGGTAACATTGATTAACAACATCGTAAATCTGATCCTCGGCCATGGCTGCCTAAAGAAGGTAATCAGGTTCTGCTTCACGAAAACACCAACGGGGGTTTGACGCTCAGCAATCATGCCTCGATTTTGAAATCCCAATAACAGCTCCTCAGCTTCACTCGCCAAGAACCTCGTGGAGATGGAACATTATCAGAATCGAAGCCTGGAGAAGAGGCGAAGTTGTCTGCAGGGGATGTTGGTTTCAGTGTCACAACACCATAACCAACATGGGCTGACATGGCAGCTTTGGACTGCTTCTTTTCTCTCTTTGGGTGAATTCGATATCCTGCAAGAGATTGAAAACAACTACAAACAAAAAATCGAGTGTCGTAGGGGATGAACCTTAACTTTGGAGAAAGAAAAAGTAAAAACCTTAACTTTGTCAATATGGAAAATTCGTAAGCAATAGATAAGAAGGGGATGAAACAAAGTAAAGTTAAAAAATAACTCCCCCTCTCTTTCTCAAAATATGACACACGATCTCTATGCTTAAATAGCCCACTATCTCTTATTAAAAATCACAAATCCCAACTATAAATTAAAATCGAGATAGAGCTAGATTTTTATAAACCATCACCATAGTCGAACAAAGCCTTTGCAAAGCAATTTTTCACTCGCCAAATTAATCTCTTATTACCTGTCCAACCGTCCGATTACAACTCCACTGAAACACGCGGTTAGCAAGATTCAAAAAGAGGATTAAGAGAATTCAAGATAGACAAAAACACAAGAAACAAAACGCACAGCAAGATGGCATCTTCACAAAGTATGAATGTACTATGGGATGCCTAAAAATCATGACCTAAAAGGTTAAAACAGAACACTTTATGATTTCAGTGACTTGATCCAATGTTGCTTTTTATTGCTAACAACATTATAAACCAACATTGCCTTAGGTGAAGTCAATGGAAACTTACCCCTTAACCCAAGTTAATGACTACGTCAAAATCTCTCAAAAAGACGGATTTTAAAAATTGGAGTATTTTGAGTCCAGATTTTCTTCATCCTTGAAGGGATTTAAATCTTTTAATCTTCAGCAATTGCTGTTAAACGCCTCTTGTTTTTGGACCTGGGAGAAAACCAGTTTCTGCGGGCAAGTCCCACAATCACCTAATTTTGAAGAGGTTGGTCCTTTTTGTCATTACTTTTATTGCAACAGAGGACCTTATTGCACTTTCAATCAAACTCAATGCATTAGTATAATGTATGAAAAGAAAGATAAAAAATGCATGCAAAAGTTTACATATGTTGTGACTGATGTTGATAAGAGGTGTCACAACATCACAAACCAACATTGGTTAAACAATGCACATACCGAGATCTCTTCTCAAACGAGAGAAGGTCTCGAAATCTAATGCCTTAGTGAAGATGTCAGCAAGATGATTGACTGTTCCTATATGCTCAAGGCTAACTATCTTCCTCTCAATCAAATCTCGAATAAAGTGGTACCTTATGTCAATGTGTTTGATTCGGGAAAGTTGGACCAGATTTTTCGAGATATCAATGGCACTGGAATTATCACAGAGCACAGTCAATGTTCTTCTATGTAGACCGAAGTTCTCTATCATTTGGTTCATCCACAATAACTGTGTACAAGCACTTCCAGCTACAATATGTTCGGCTTTAAGAACATCCTCTACTTGCTTGGGCTCTGTTTTAGAAAGAGACAAAGACTCTCGAGTTTTAGAATGATTAGTAAACAAGCAAACAAATCTTACCATCTCTTTGAAATTTATTTGTCGCTTTCTTGTAGTTCTTTCATCGAGATCTCCAATAATTTGGCTCATAGGATGATTCTTCTGAATTCTTAAGGGGATATTTTTCTGATGTAAGTCAATGGGTTCAGCTGGATTTTCCACACTTGGACCAGAATAAGATTCTGCGGCGGCTTGGCTTGATGTTGGTATCTCGGTGTCAACATTGTTACCAACATCACTCAAATTTCTGGTTTCAGCACTTGCATCTCTATTTCAATACCTGCACTTTTATCTACAGCAACTGTGACATTATCTTGAGGATTTTGATCATAAACCAGATCATCATCCTCAGCAGGTTTAAAACCACTCATCAAATCATCAAACTTGACTTTAACCGACTCAATCATGCAACACGTTCTAAGATTAAACACTCTATATGCATGACTATTTCGAGAGTATCCCATGAAAACACATTTATCACTCTTTGAAACAAGATGATTTCTATCATTTAGCACATAACAAATGCACCCAAAAATATGAAAATCACTCAAATTTGGCTTTCTATCCATCAATAATTCATAGGGAGTAACACAAGATCCTGGTCTAAAATACACCCTATTAATTATATGGCATGCAGTGTTTATTGCTTCTGCCCAAAAACGTTTAGTAACCTCATTTGAAATAAGCATAGTCCTAGACATTTCTATAAGAGATCTATTTTTGCGTTCGACTATCTTATTTTGTTGGGAGGTGATGGGTGAAGAAAATTCATTAGTTATACCAATTTTGGAACAACATTTTGAAAAGGATGCATTATCAAATTCTTTTCCATGATCAGACCTAATCCTACCAATGCTCACACCAAATTGCACACACAACCTTTTTGCAAGTTTTTTAAATATTTTAAAAGTCTCAGATTTTTCTTTTAAAAACTCTACCCAAGTAAAGRGGGAAAAATCATCTACAAGCACAAGAACATACCTTTTACCATCAAGGCTCTCAACTTCAAGTGGTCCCAAAAGTCCCATATGAAGGAGTTCGAAAAAATATGAGGTAGTGAGACTTTGTACTATTAGATGTGGCACCCTGACTTTCTTACCTTTCGGGCATGCCTCACAAACTGGAATGTTTTTTGTGTTGAGCTTAGGTAGTCCGATCACAGCATCCTTTTTGACCAAACTTTCCATCATCTTGTAACTGACATGTCCGAGCTTTTGATGCCACACCTCGGCATCACTCAATTGAGATAACCTGCAAAAAGCATCACTTTGGATTTGYTAATAATTATCAGAAGTTCTCTTACCAGTGAGAATGCATGGCCCATTCTCCTTGTYGACTTCACACTTTGCACGATTGAATTTGACACTAAAGCCTCCGTCGCACAATTGACTTATGCTGATCAAATTTGCAGTAAGTCCTTCTACCAACAACACATTCTTCAGAGTTATGACTCCAGGAACACGGAGAGTTCCTTGGCCAATGATTTGACCATTTGCGCCTCCACCATATTTTACCTTTCCACCTCGAAATCTGACTATGTTGGAAAGTAGTTCTTCTGAGCCTGTCATATGCTTTGAGCATCCACTATCGAAATACCAGGCTCCAGGGACTAGAGACTTCAAGGAGGTATGGATCATATTGCACTTGATGTTGGTATCGCGGTTACCAACATTGGATTCAGCAGTCAGCTTCGACCTTTTAAAATGAGTTTGCTTGCCAACAAGCTTCCAGCAGTATGGTCGTATGTGACCTGGTTCACCACAGTGATGGCACACGTATTGTCTTCTTCTTCTCTTCTGGCGTTTGGTCGACTTCACCTTTTGACTTGAACTTGGCTTTTGAACATGCTTGTATCCAATCCCATGTTTTGAACAATTTGGGATACACGATTCCAGAATCTCATCCACCTTGGTCTTGCCTTTGTTGAGGTTTGTGAGGGTTTCTTGGGCCTCCTTCAACTCGGTTTTCACCTTTTCTAGCTCGACATCCTTCTTGGTGAGTGACGTTTCCAAGCGAACAATTATGTCAAGCTGATCATCCTTTTCTTTGGTTAGCTTTTCTACTTCCTTTGCGAGATCTTTGGCCTTGAGTACCTGTTTACTCCAACTGACAAACATTTTCTGGTGGTCAATACTCAGCTGCTCGTATTCCTCTTGATAATCAGTGATCTCGGCATTCAGGCACATGATGTTGTCTGCAAGCAAACCAACATGGATATCGTCGTCCCATACAACATGGGTAAATAAGGATGGATCAGGTTCAGTTGACTCGAAATCATTAACATCCTCTGTAGCAACCATGCTCTTCTTTCTTGGAGTATCCATAGTACCTAGACAAAAAAGGATCAGTACTTAAAAGGTTAAGTAACCCGCTCTAGATGCCAATTGTAAAATTAGAAGGTCTATGGATTTAAAAAATAAGGATCAGATTTACGATGTTGTTAATCAATGTTACCAACATCAGTTTATCAACATCGACCAGAGCAGAATATAAATGTGCAGCGGAAAATAAAAATAAGAACACGATTAAACAAAATCAGTTCACAAGTAAAGTACTTGTGAACTTGGGTGTACAAACCCGTAAACCATATTACTTTCTTTTTAAGTTCAATACAAAATATAAAGTAATATATGAAAACTAAATATCAAGAAACTTGATACTAAATACTTGTTGCCGGAATGGCAAGATCTTCTCCGTTGGTCACGCAACTTCAAAGATCTTGTTTATCACGATCGTTGGCTCCAAGTAGTACGTCGTGTTCTTCCTTCCTGTCGTCTTTTGCGCGTGCGTCTTGCGTGTCTTTTCTCCTCAGAAATCCCTTGCGCACCTATAAAAAACGTCCTTCTCGAAAGATTGTGAATGTAAGAATATTGAAGGTGTCCTCTTCTCTTGGCTTTGTCTTGTCTTAAATAGAAGAGTCCTAGAGTCCTAAAATTGGTAGATTCCTAAAACCAAATCCTAAACACAATCTAGGAATAATTAAAGTCTTGTATACAAACTAGGAAAACAAATCTAGAGTCCTAATTTTAGTTCCCTAATATATTTTGGGCCTAAGAAAGGCAAATACCAAAATAAAGGAATTACTCCCAAGAATTAATCCCTCAACAGGTAAGATTAGAACGGCCCAAAATAGTCAACCGTCAAGTCAAGGGAAATGATTTTTTAGTTTGGTAAAACTAAAAACAGCTCTAAAGAGTCAACAATCAAGTGAAGGGAAGTTGTGAAAGATATGAAATCGGCAAACTAAAACTTTATTTTTGGAAGAAGGAAAAAATAACAGAAGCTCTAAAAACTGGTAATATTTGTGATGCTTGTGTGTGTGTTGTATATACATGTGTCTCCTCGTAACTTAACTTTCACCTGCAGGTGTGTGAATGTGTGTGCAGTAGGATTTGATCTTGTGTGTGCACATACATCATGGACTGCATGGGGTGCTGTTTCTATTTTGTCTTCTTGTGTTGTTTCTATTTTGTCTGTTTGTGAGGTTTTACACCCCACCCCCACCCCCCCACCCTACCCCACCCCCTCAAGTGGTGCATGTATGTCAATCATGCCCAACTTGAGAGTAAAATGATGAAAGAGATTATCAAGTAGGGGTTTTGTCATGATGTCAGTTGTTTGTTGTTAGGAAGGAATGTGAATGAACTTGAATAAGCCTTCTTGAATCTTCTCTCTGACAAAGTGACTAGGGGTGAACAGAAATACTGGGTACCCGGTTTCAGATCCGGAACCGCTTGGAATCCGCTGGGTCCAGTCCCGGACCCGAATCCGCTGGTACCGGTTCTGATTCCAATTTCTTGGAACCGGTTGAAACCAATTCCGATTCTGGATCTAGACTTTCGAGAACCGATACCCGGTGGGACCGGTTCCGGGACTGGGTACCCACTGGTACCGGTTCTTAAACCGGGTACCCAGTACTGAATTTTTAAGTATATTTAATATATTTAAGTGTATTTTGTGTATTTATTATGTATTTTGTTGATTTGTGATCTATTATTATGAACAAGTTTGAAAACTTTGTACTGATGAATGTTGTGGACTTGTTATTATATTATGTATTTGTGATTTTTTTTTCATGAAGTTTAGTATTGTAATCTTATATAATTGATGTAGTAAGAAATTAAAAAAAATTATATATTGTAGACTTACTTTAGGTAAATAGGAGAAAGCTAATACTAATGTATTATGCACTTTATCTTAGACAAGACCACAATATAGTAGGGAGTTAATGACATGTAGTATACGTAGTTTAGCAAATTTATTATTATAAACTTAAAAAAAGAAAAAATTCAAATAAGGACTGGGAACCGGTACCCACCGAGTCTGGGATCGGTTCCAGAAACTTTGGACCCGGCTAGTACCGGTTGCGGGACCGATTCTTTTTTCTTGGACCTAGTTCCAACCGGTTCCGATTCCGAAAAAATTGGCCAGGTACCCGATTCCGCTCACCCCTAAAAGTGACAGTCTAGCTAGATGTGTTTGGTGCACTCGTGGTGGCAAGCGTTCTGAGCTATGCGGTATGATGATCTATTGTCTGTATAAACAACCGCAGGTTTGTTTGAATGAAGCTGCATGTCTTGAATGAGATATTTTAGCCATTGTAGCTCACAAGTGATGAGAGCTATGGCTCCGTACTCTACCTCAGCTGAAGATCGGCTAACTGTTGGTTGTTTCTTGGTTTTTCATGAAATGAGAGAATTACCAAGATATATGAAAAAATCACTTATGCTTCTTCTAGTGTCAGGACACTTGGCCCAATCAGCATCACTGAATCCTTTTAGATGTAGTTCTAAATTTGCAGGTAGGAATAGGCATTTTCCTGGACTTGACTTGATGTATCTCAGCACGTTATGAGCAGCAGCAAGGTGGATTGATGTAGGTTTTTCCATGAATTGACCGAGAGCCTGTATACTATATGATATTTCAGGTCTAGTTTTGGTCAGGTATAATAACCTGCCTACTAGCCTTGTATAAATTGAACGATCAGATAGTGGTGTACCATCTTTGCTAGTTAAGTCAATTTTATAATTCATAGGAGTGGAACTAGGTTTGCATGCTAGATATCCAGTTTCAGATAGTATATCTAGGGCATATTTCTTTGACAAATAGTTATTCCTTTATTATTTCTAGCAACTTCTATGCCCAGAATGTACTTTAGAATACCAAGATCTTTTATTGTAAACTTTGAGTGTAAATGAGATTTTAGATCTTGGATTTCTGTTATATTGTTACCAGCAAGGATGATATCATCAACATAAACACATAACACTGTAATTGATTTTGCATTAGTTTTAACAAAAAAAGAATGATCTGACCTGGATTGAGTGAAGCCATAATTTATAAGATAGGAATGGAGATTTTTGAACCATTATCTGGAAGTTGTTTCAGACCATAGAGGCTTTTGACCAGTTTGCATAGTTTTCCAGGATTGGAGATATTGTAGCCTGGTGGAGGTTTCATAAAAACCTCCTCATGAAAATCTCCATGGAGAAAAGCATTATTGACATCGAGTTGATGAAGATGCCATCCTTTGATTGTAGCAATAGCTAATACTAGTCTGACAGTAGCTATCTTAGTCACAGGAGAGAAGGTTTCAAAATAGTCTAATCCTTCTTCCTGTGTGTAGCCTTTTGCTACAAGTCTAGACTTATACCTTTCTAGTGATCCATCATACTTGTATTTGACTTTATATATCCATTTACACCCAATAATATTTTTGTTAGGTGGTAATTCAGTTACAGTCCATGTGTTGTTCTTTTCTAGAGTATTAATTTCAGCCTGCATTGCCTGTTGCCATTCTGGAATTTTGCTGGCCTGTGCATATATTTTGGTTCATGTATTTGAAGAATGTTTGCAGCAAAGGCTCTATGTTTGTTAGAGAGTTGGTTTGTAGATAAAAAATGAGAGATAGGGTATTTGATGTTAAAAATTGCCTCAGATGCATTTGCACCATGTTTGTCTTTGGTGTTTGGTAATATGTATTGATATGATTGAAGATAGAAAGGTGCTGATTTTTGTCTGGTAGAATTTATTAGTGGTATAGAAGGATGTGGTTGAGGAGGATTTATATGATTTGTTTGATTATGTGAGGCAACAACTTCTGTGTTGTCTGTTTGAGTAGAAGAAGAAGAAGGTAAAACAGTAGTGTCTGTGTGGTTTGGGGTTGCTGCATGGGGTGTTATACTGTTTTGTCTTTCAGAAAAATGATGAGATGTGGGCAGAGTTTGATCTTTGAAAGCATCCTCATTAGTTATGTTATTGAAAAGAGGTGGAGAAACTTCATCAGTGAAAGATGTGTCTTTGAAAGGAAATATATTTTCACAAACTCAACATTTCTTGATATAAAAGATATTTTACTTTTTAAATCATACCGTTTATAGCCTTTATAGCCAAAAGCATAACCAATAAAAACATATTTTGAAGCTTTTGGTTGAAATCTGTGTCTGTTTCTCTCCAGAGTTGAAGCATAAGCTAGACAACCAAAAATTTCAAATGAGAGTAATCAGGATTTTTGTTAAAAAGTTGTTCAAAAAGACTTTTGTTACCTAAAAGAGGGGTAAGTATTATGTTTATCAGATGAGCAGCTGTTAGAATAGACTCATCCCAGAAAATTAAAGGAATGCTTGACTGAAACATGAGTGCTCTTGCAACCTGTAATAGATGTTGGTATTTTCTTTCCACAAGACCATTTTGTTGTGGAGTTTCTACACAACTAGTCTGATGAATGGTGCCTTTTAACCCATATGAGGATAGTATAAACTCAGTGCCATTGTCACTTCTTAATATTTTTATTTTCTTATCAAACTGTGTTTGTACCATATTATGAAATGATTCAAGGTGAGACTGTGTGTCAGACTTGTGTTTATGCATATATATCCATGTGTATCTAGAGTAATCATCAACAATAGTTAAAAAATATTTGAAACCATTATGAGATGTTATTGAAAATGGTCCACATACATCACAATGTATCAAGTCAAAAACAGCATTTGAAGAAGTTGTTTTAACTGGAAAAGGGATTTTCTTTTGTTTAGCTAAATGACAGATATCACAAGAGATGAAATCAGATATATCAGCTGGTACATGAGGAATGAAATTCATTCTCTTAGCAGGTATGTGGCCTAATATAGCATTCCATAACTTTGAATTTGAAGACACATCTTTTGCAGAAGCAGCAGTAGCAACAGACAAGTGATATAGGCCACCTTGTTGTTAAATACCAATCATTTTTGTGTGGTCAAATCCTATAAAACACAATGTGAGGACATAAATTGCAAAGAGAAGTTTGATGTCCTTGCTAGTTGTGATACAGAGATTAGATTAAATGAAAAAGAAGGTAAACATAGGGCATTATGTAAAATGAGATTGTCAGAAACAACAATATTTCCCATGTGTGTGGCTTTAGTGACTTGACCATTAGGAAGATGAATGGGTATGTCAATTTGAATTGCCGAATTATCAAAATAAGATTGATCACACACCATGTGATCAGCTGCTCCTGTATCTAAAATCCACTTATGATGAGAAGCAACAAGATTAGAATAATAAATGTTACCTGAAATTGAAGAAGCCACGGAGTGATGGCAGAGGCTTGTTTATTCTCTCCCTTTATTGGTGATGTGTTTGAGCGTAAGCCATGAATTTTTCAACCATTGCAGGGGAAAATAAAGGATGAGGATCTTCATTGGATTCATGGATTGACTCAGTGGCAACAACAGCATTAGCAGAACCAGAATCTCTAGCCATTCGAGGTCCTTTTGGTCCTTTCCATCCTGGAGGATATCCAATTATCTGAAAGCACTTATTCACAGTATGATCAGTAAAAGCACAATGAGAACATTTAGATTTCTTTTTGTCTTTGTTGTCTTTGTTGTAGGGAGCCCTAGAAGAGTGTGGAGGAAAAACATTTCCTCTAACCAGCATGACCATTAGATCAACAGACACATTAGAAATTGAAGATCCATGCAGACCTTTCTGAGATTCTTTTTGAAGTAGAAGAGAGTAAACCTTGGCTAGAGAGGTTAAAGGAGATGCATGAAGCAGTTGACTACGTACTGGAGCATAAGAATCATGCAGACCAATAAGAAACTTCATCACACAATCAGATTGTTGTAAATCAGCAATTAAACCAGATATGTTGCATGTGCAGAGACCACAAGAATATTTTGCAATAGGCCTGAAATTCACATATTCATCCCACAATGCCTTAAACTGGTTATAGTAGACTATAATTGTACTAGACCCTTGAAAAATCGAACTAAGTGATCGTTCCAGTTGGAAAACCCTAGGACCATCACTACGAACATATCGAGTTTTAAGTTCATCCGAAACCTCTTTCGCAAAATTGAAATAAAGCAAACTCTGTCTGATCTCTTTAGAAATTGAATTTAAAATCCAAGACAGAATAAGATTATTTGAGCGTTTCCAACAGGCAAACAATAGAGACGAAGAATCAGAAGGAATTTGAATTGAACCATCGATAAAACCTTATTTGTTCTTAACACTGAGCACCATTAAAACAGATCGGCTCCAAGAAACATAGTTGCGGCCATCAAATTGTTCGTAAACAATCACCGCGCCTGGATTGTCGCTCGGATGGAGATAGTACGGCGAAGTATAGTCATCCGCCAGATTGCCAGAGAAACCGCCGGAATTAGCCATAGAAGCTGATACAAGAACAAGAAACGTACAGAGTACAGAGAAAAAGCGGCGAAGATTTGCAGCGATTTAACCTAAATCTGATACCATGTGAAAGATATGAAATCGGCAAACTGAACTTTATTTCTGAAGGAGAGAATTTCAGAAGCTCTAAAATTGATAATATTTGTGATGCTTGTGTGTGTTTATATACATGTGTCTCCTCTAACTAACTTTCACCTGCAGGTGTGTATATGTGTGTGCAGTAGGATTTGATCTTGTGTGTGCACGTACAGCATGGACTGCATGGGGTGTTGTTTCTATTTTGTCTTCTTCTGTTGTTTCTATTTTGTCTGTTTGTGAAGTCAAGTCGACAACAATCATCTTAAATCATAAGTCGACAAGCGAGTTAGCAGCCAAAAGATCGACAACCGAGACGTAGTCAGTACCTCATTATCTTCTTGTGCATTATATTTAATTGTTTATTCATATTTTGCTGAACTAAAATACCGTACACCGGCAAGCTGCAGTTGGTTGGAGCCATAAGTTGTATTGGTAATATTGATCATATCTGTCAATTAACGTGGTTGAGAGTTCAAATCCTGTACATGTCGAATTAGAAGGCACAAATCGTTTTTCTAGTACCAGGTGACAACTCTCTTATGGCTGTTATTTGATAAGATTTTAAATATTTTTCATAATCAAGCACATACTATGGACAGTAATAAACTAAAACGCCCAGTGATATGATAGAGGCATGTGAAATGATTTCAAAGTCGTATACATACAAAAGTAATTAACCACGCTATTTTGATTCATGGGCAAATTAAATTAACTTTTACTCAAATGACCTTGCTTAAAAAGGATGACCATTTAAAATTAACTCCATCACCTAAGTAACATAGTAGTACTTCGTTAAATTATAACAAATTATACATTTCCGTGCCCAACAAAAAAATTAAAAATAAAAATAAAAAATGTATATATCATGAAAAATTAACACTGTTCTTCCCTTCTTTACCACTCATGCAGCAAATCAAATTTACTATTGTACCCTGGAAAATTTCACCCTCAAACCCCGAGGCCAGCCGTAAACCTGACCCCGGTCGAAGGCAACCATTCGTTCCCCGTAATGAACTGAGACACCGTGAAATTACTGGCCTGAGCCGAGCTATTAAAAACACGGTACCCGGGCCACTTCACCCGGGTCCCCAATCCAGCACCTGGCCCATAATTCGAGTACTCGCCGTAGAACAGAGTATCCAGGGCAAAGTCCCCGTTCCATTCGAGCCATCCTTCGGGCCTGATGGCATTGCTAATGTACGATTGCATGATGACCGTGCGGGAATACAGTTTCCAGGGCCTGCCAAGGTATGTTTGGGTCGAATTCACTACGTTGGGCTCGACCGAGATGTTGCAAAACTGGATCGAAAAGCCCGTGTTCTCGACGGGCTCCTTTCGGCCCTGTGCGGTGATAGTGTTCTTTTGGTTAGGGAGGCCTTGTCGGGCCAGGATCTCGCAGTTCTGGAAAACCACTGCACCGTCTCCGAATATGAAATCGACGGTGCCGGAGATTTGGCATTCCCTGTAGAACTGGCGCTGGGAATGGGCGTACAGTGTGTCCTGGTAACCCCGGAACGCGCAACGGAACAAGACCGAGAGGTCGGAGTCAGATCGGAAAGCGACGGCCTGGTGCTTTTCGGGCCCTGCCGTGTTCTCGAATGTTATGTCCCGGGCTATGAATCCCTGCCCTTTCACAGCTGCATTATTCACATGGAACAAAATCATTGATCAGTTAATCTTTAAAAAAAAAACCTAAAAATAATAGGGTCAAGAAAGTATGGGATCATAAATAGATAACATTTAATGAATATTCAAATTAATCGACCAAGTAACCAACATCCCATGGGGGACATGTTCCATGTGCTACGACGAGCCTACATGGGGATTCGTAAGGTCTAACTTATAATGCACACAAAATTATTACAGTAATTACATTATTAAATCATTGAAAATATGTCTCCTATTAATGCGCTGAAAATATGTCTAACTCCAACCTACATCAATTAAAATTCACATCTCCACATCAATGCAGCGACCTCTGAGTGGAGACATTTTCAAAAGACCATCCTGATAACATTCAAGTCAACTATATATACTCACCGCAAATTTTAGAATATCTATTTGGTTGCAGTTTTAGTCATGTAATTATAAGGGATCGCATATTTTGTCCTATAAGTATAAATGATCTCATGAGTTCTGGATTTTGCACAATATTAGTGCTGAAATAGTGGATAGTTGCACAAAAATTATGAGACTTTAATTTTAGAATCCAACTGAACTAGTATAACTTATCTAGTTTTTTTTTTTTAAATTTAATTTCAAATATAATAACACACAAGCAAACGAAATGGAATCAAACTCATGAGATCAAAGGTAATTATATTCTTACCAAATGTAGCCGAACGGTACGTGGTCCAGCCATCGATAAAATTACGATTACCAGAAATAACAGTGGCATTAATCCCATCTCCAATCATCATAACATTCCATTTCTTCTTACTAATCTCCACATATTCCTTATAAACACCTCTCTTGATGTATATAACAAATCTTTTTGTGCTATGTTCCGGGGCAGCACCAATAGCTTCCTCGATGGAAGTGAAATTCCCCGTGCCGTCGGCGGCAACCACCACGTCCGCCATAGCGCCGTTGGCCGCTTGGAGGAGATTCCGGTCACGGGATCTTAACCAGCCCGGGCCGCCAATAAGTTTCCGACCACCCCCGGATCGGCCGCCGCTGCCCTTGGCGCCACCTTTGGTTGGCGTTGTTTTTACGTTTGAAAGAATGTCATAAACTAACGAAGTGATTTGGTCTAAGCTGCCAGCAACTAAATTCTTGACAATGCCATTTGTACCCTCAAAGCCTTCATTGCATGTGTCCTGGTTGGTTAGAGCTCCACTCAACCATGTCTTCATATCAGCGCCAATATTTCCGGTGCTATTATCTTTGCCTGTGAACACGACAAGACGAATCGTAAATGAAAACCACTATATTGAAATTTTCAATTCACAGTAAGAGCATTCTAGAAGGAACATATTTAAATATCAAATATAGCCTTAACCAACTTACTAGTTGAAAATTAAAACATTGTGAATGCATTAGATTAATTAAAATGTATAATAAGGGCAATTTAGTAAAAATCTTAACTTCTTGGAAAACTTTCTAGATGCAATTTAGTACACATTTTCCAATGTGTACTACTTTCGCATTCCCATGCATAAATAAGTAGCCACTCATTGTATCTTGTTTCTTTCCATCAGAAACCCAGACAAAGATTTAAAGCAAAAGCAAATAGCGTGTAATTTTATATTTTTAAGAAAAAAAGAAAGAAAAAAAAAGATGGTACCATTTGGGTTCTGAGAAGCAGAGATGGTCCAGCTCAACTGGTCCACAGAAAGATCCATCAAATCAAGGCAATCGGAGACGGCGTTGCTCAGCCGGAAATCGCCCAAGGCTCCGGCGAACTGCGACACCATGGAGATGACCTGGCGGACAATATCAATAGTGGACCTCACCGACCCCACAAACTCCGAGGCCGGGATCTTCAAACTCTCGGATGGGTCAAAATCGGATTTCCCACATCCAAAGCAACAAATCAAAAGCAGCACTAGAAACATAGCTTTCAAGCAATCCATAGGAAAAGAATTTATGTATTTAAGGCTTGGAGGAAAATGGAGTTAGAATGCATGAAAGCAAGGGTGAGTTAAGGTTAAGAGTATGTTTTTATTTTGATGCTGGGAATGGGAATGGGAAGTAGTAGTAATAAATAGTGGGAGGAGAGAGGTAGGGATATATGGATGGATGGCTAAGATTTGGTAGCAATGTACAAAGGTTGGGGGGCAGGTGGGAGTATTAATTAAAGGAGGAACAAATGCAATTGCATGGACTCCCCTTTTATTTATTTATTTATTTTTATTGAACCTGATCTCAACTATTTAATATAGTGGATTATTTTAAGGAATTTATTTGTCTAAAAAAGAAAGATTAAATTTTTATTTAGAGTATTAGAAAACTGGTTTGTTATTATATTTAATATGAAGTTATATTTTAATAAAATAAACTATATCGCCCGTCTCACAAGTATAATTATATTCTATAATTATATTACATTAACAAAATATCAATTAATATGATGGATATATTATATATTTTATGTATTATCCTATGACTAGTTAATTTTATATGCACTGTCGATTCTCAAAAAGGTTAGTTTATGATTAAAAAGCTACTCTATAAGAGTCTCGACAACGGCAAGTGCGTGCACCGATCATTTATAGTGGCTCTAGATCACCGGATATTGTTCCCACGAGAATTGTGGTTCATACTAATCTACCAAATAAAAGGATATTTTAATATTCTATTTAACTAATTTTTTTAAAATAAACTAAATAAGTGATTAAATAAGATGAAATGTTAGAAATTATTTTTTAAGAATAATATGAGAGAAGAATGTAGAATCCCCCTAAATTCACCTTGTGATTGTTCCCAAGTAAATCATCATAATCACTTAAGTACTACTAAACCCACATATTATTTCACACTTCCAAACACCGTACAAATTCTCTATTTTAATTGAAACCTTGAGTTTCGAGGGAGTTAATCCTAACCTTAAGTTGATTAACCGGAATCTCTTCCTAATTAAAACCCCCAAAATAGCAATGTGAGCAATTGAATTTCCCTATTAGATTTCACCCTAATCCGAAAGATTTATGTCGTCCTATATCTTAGATTGCATGCAACTCCTTCTACTTGTGTGTGCTCTTACTCTACTTCGCTTCGTTTGATTAAAAGTAAAGAACAAACCCAAATCAATAAAATAAAATTATCGAATTGAGAAAATTAATAAAAAGCACAAGCAAAACAAATGAAAATTGTAAAATAATATAAATCAACCAACACCCAATCACAAGTTAAATTTAGGGTTCATCTCAATCCAAAAATATAGGAAATTTAGTTCATACTTGAACTGAAATCAAAAGAAGTATAAAAAGATAAGTCCAATGAAGGATAAATCATGTTTACAAGTTTTAGTTTTCAAATCAAAGATAAAATTAATTCCCTAGCAAATCTTCAAAGTATTTGTGAGGTTTTCTTAAAGAACTTTTTCAATCTCTTCTCGTACTTTTCTTACTAGTTGTTGCAATCTTCTATCCTCCAAGATTGTGTTAAAAAAAATCATAGGACTCTTATTTATAGTTCCTCAAGTGTTTTTCCTAATAGTCCTTCAAAAAATAGAAAAAACGGGGCCCAGAACTATAAAGTCCCAATATTCGGTCAGAAACATGGCCAGCAAGAGCAAAGATACGGCCTGGCCATATTTTCCAAAATTGACCATCCGGTAAAAAAACGGTCGTGTTTAAAAACACGGCTAGGCCATATTTTCGTATGGACTCTTATTTTTTTAACTTTGTTTGCGCCTTTTTACCTCCCGTTCATCCCATTAACTCGTTCACTTGTATACAAGACTATCATTGCACTCTAAATTCACCCAAATTCGCTCTTCTTCAACGCTCCTACAGAAATACAACTCAAAAGTGAAATGAACAAGAAAAATCATAATAACTACCAAAAGATACACAAATAACTTTATATTAAATATATAAAAATTAATTAAAACATACATGAAGCGATGATTATCATTAATTTATGTAAATGGTGATGATTAATTTATCATCCTAAGATATAATTAACTAAGATGTACATGAAAATGAAAATGAGAAATTGATTACATATATAACAAGTTTATTTTTGTAAGCATTCAAAATTATTACATGTACCCAAGTATACCCGATAAAAGTATAAGTTTAGTTATATGTGATGATATGTGTTAGTTATGTGATGATATGTGACAATTATATAATATATGACAAAATATTATATTTTAGATTTTAGTTTTTTATTTTAGGGTTTAATTTTTAATTATAGAGTTTAGTTTTTCATTTTAGAGTTTAATTTTCCATTTTAGAGTTCCATAAAATACTATCTTCCTACGAGTTATAAGTGATAATATATGACAGAAATCTAGGGTTCAAAGTTTATTTTTTCATTTTTAACATTTAATTTTTTTTTAAAATTTAATTTTCTATTTACAGGGTTTAATTATCTATTTTAAAGTTTATATTTTTCATTTTATAATTTAAATTTTAAGTTAAAAATTCTAATTAATTTTTTATTTTAAAATTTATTTTTTTGAATTTTATATTTTAAATTAAAGATCTTAATTATTTATAATACTATATATCAATTAAATTTGATGATAAATTAAACCATTACACAGGTCCATCTATCTTTACGCGATAGAGACGATAACTTTAATATAATAATTTTAAAATAGACATAACAATCAAATATCTCATGAAAAGAAAGGTTTCGATCCAATGTTGGCGGTCACTACCAAAGTGTGATTAGAGTTGGGACGTGAGAGCGATGGAATTCTCTAATCTTTACCGAAATCAAGAAGCAAGCGCGCATCTTAGGAGTGCGTGCCAGCCCATGTAATTAGCTTTTCTTTTCTTTTTTTTTTAATCGTTTATATCTGTTTTTACCTTTCCAGCTATGGTTAGGATTTTCCTGGGTGTTTCGTCACATTTTCTTTATATATTTTTTCTTTTTCCTTTACTCAAGTTTGGAGTTTTAACAAATAATTAGCAAAAACTAATTTTCGTGCCCAAAACAATAAAGATAAAGAGAACCAGGACGCGTTAGCAGCAGCATTTAATGTGTTGTGATGATGATCTGGTCATAACTCGTTTTTATATATAAATAAATGCATGTGTGCATATATATGTGTAATTCCAAACTACAATTTTTTATGGAATAATTGTGAGTTCCTCGTGAGAACATACTTATTTGAGTAAATACTCAAACTTTAAGGTGAAAACTGATAATGATGTATGGAATTATATTCATTCTATTTTTCTAATTTTCAAATGTTATGGAAAATAAAATTATATTTGTTTTCTGGTTTTTTTAAATTGAAAATTAAATTATTTTTATTTTTATTTTTTAATGAAAATTAAAAATCCAGATAACTTACCAAATAAGCTTTTTTATAATCACACATATCAATTTAGAAATATATTACAACCACATAAATTTATGACAAAAACAGAAATTCAAACTATTTTATTCTATTTTCAATTATCAAAATTCACAAAACATGCCAAACATGTTTTTATTCTTCAAAACATAATCAGTAACTCTTCGATTATCTTTTCTTTTACTGGAGATTAGAAAATATAATGCAAACAATTACATACACCACCCATACTAATCATTAACATTGTTACGAAAAAAAATGCCAATTTTATCTTAAAAATAAGCATATTATGTTGAAATGCATGCCGCCGTATGTAAGAGCTATGAAGCACTAGTACAGGTGAGATATTGGTACGATACGATACGGGTACGAAAATACATTATTTTTTGAAATTTTAAGAATATGGGTACGGTAGATATATACATAATATATATATATATATATATATATATATATATATATATATATATATTATTGAAATATAGTAGTATTAACTAAAAACTAAAATTTCATAAATATTTAAATTTCAAATATGATAAGTTTCAAAAATACATAAAACAAGTAAATTATTGATACAATAAAAAAAAAAATTATTTCTTTCTTGAATTCTATAAACATTTGTACTATCTTTCAATTTGTGGTTACATATTTGGATGAATTAAAATTCTTATTACGTTTTATTTATTAAATTCAGGAGTCGAGATGGTCAAAATTTTCTCTAAAACACTGACACATTATGGGTACATATTAATACGTGTCCGCAAAAGTGTCGTATCCGATAATACCCGGTACGGGTACGGCATCCTCGTAGAAGTATCCGTGCTTCATAGGATGAAACTATAAACTTATACTTGCTATGATTTCTCTGGTCTTTACCATGTCAAATACTCTAAATAATTATACAAATTATTAGATAGTTAAACTCAAACCATACAATTACAAACTATATAAATAATATTATATTAATATCAATAATCACCACCACCATCATCTCACTTCGTCAGTGACATAAAGTAAGAAATTTTCTCATATTTTTGCACATAAAGTAAGAAGTTTTTCTTGATTTATTTTACCTTTTCGGACATAAATTAAGGAATTTCACTATAAAGTAATAAATTTTTTTAGTTTTTCGCACATAAAATACTAGTTTTCTTGCTTTTTATGACATAAAGTAAGATATTTTCTTAATTTTCGAACATAAAATAAATTTCACTATGAATTACTCTCTCTGTTTCATTATGTAAGTCGTTTAGAACTCTTAAAAATTTTCTAATTAAATGACGTTTTAGAGATAATAGTGTTTAACTCCCTTAAATACCCCCTATCTGTAAAACTCTACTTCTTTTCCTTTATACTTTTTCTGAATTAAAGACGATTGCACTTCTCTCTTCTCTGCACATATACCGCCATTTTTATTGGAAAACTCAAATTTTTGCGAAGATAATAATTTGAGAAGATGGCTAATTTATTAAAAAAATATATATATTATTGACAAAATAAGGTCCTCATTTTATTAACAAAAGTATTACTACTCCAACGCCTTTTATCTCTGCTCCAAATCCAGGTAAATTATTGATTGAGTAATTTTTTCGTTTAATTTAAAGAGTACCATCCAAGTGAATGTTTACTACAAAGTAATTTTCTCGTACTTTTGTGTACATAAAGTGTGACATTTTTTTTATCTTTTCGAATATAAATTAAGAATATTTACTATAAAGTAAGAATTATCTATTGTTGTATTAAGTAATAAATAAACAAAAACAATTTGCTATCAAATAATATATTTTTTTTCTTTTTTGACATAACAACATTTGAATTTCAATCAAGAGATTTTTGCAATCAAGTAAATAATTTTTAAGTACGAAAATTTTGAACATATAGTAATAATCTTTTTGGGCCAAAAATCAAATTTAAAAAAATCGTTGAATTTTTCACTACAAAAAAAAAACAAAAACCGGCAATCCAGGCGGATATGCTGACGGGCAAAAAGCCGTCAGCATTGCTGACGGACTTACTGGCGGAATAAAATGCTGGCGGGTATAATGGCGGCTATGGCCGTCAGCAACGGAAGCCGCCAGTAAACCGTCAGCGAATGAGCGCTGCCTGCCTCCACTTCCGCCGCGTCAGCCCAGTCCACAACCGTCGCCCGCCGCCGCCGCGTCGCCCTAGCCTTCCGCCGGCAAGGTAAGTTTCCCATTTTTTTATTTTCTGTTATTATTTTTTATTTTATATATTTTTTTATTTTTGTATATAATTTTGTGATGAAATTATTGTATAATTAATTTTCTAGATTAGGGTTAAGATAATAATCACATAATTATGGTTAAATTTAGGGTTAATTTTAGTAATAATCACATAATTAGGGGTCAATTGATAATAATCGAATAATTAGGGTTCAATTGAGTAATAATCACATAATTAGGGTTCAATTTAGGATTAATCACATAATTAGGGTTCAATTTAGGAACAATTACATAATTAGGGTTCAATTTAGGAATAATAAATTTATTAGGGTTCAAATTAGGAACAATCAATTAATTAGGGTTCAATTTAGGAATAATCAATTAATTAGGGTTCAATTTAGTAATAATTAACATAATTAGGGGTCAATTTAGTAATTATTACATAATTAGGGTCCAAATTAGGAATAATCAATTAATTAGGGTTCAAATTAGGAATAATCAATTAATTAGAGTCCAATTTAGTAATAATTACATAATTAGGGTCCAATTTAGTAATAATTACATAAAATAGGGTTCAAATTAGGAATAATCAATTAATTAGAGTCCAATTTAGTAATAATTACATAATTAGGGTCCAATTTAGTAATAATTACATAATTAGGGTTCAAGTTACGAATAATCAATTAATTAGGGTTCAAATTACGAATAATCAATTAATTAGGGGCCATTTTAGTAATAAATAAGCTCGTGTAGATTCTAGAGTATACTTGTCTATATAGAGCGCACACAGCACCCGTACAGAGATTGTCCTCCTCAAACGCCCTCCCCATGTCGGCTCCAAACATCTGTAATTTCAGCAGTAGATACAGTCGATGAAGACGTCTGTTTTTAGTGACCATGATAGCAAGGAGCCGGTTGATTTTTGGAGCAGACATGGTGAGGGTGGTCGAGGAAAGCGATGACCTGTATTCGAGTGTTGTGTGGCTCTTTATAGACAACGTGTCTACTTCAGAATCTACTTAACTAAAAGCAATCTTGTATTAGGGTTTTATCATTAGATTATTTAGGGTTTGCTTTCAAATTTAGGGTTTATTCACCCATTATATTGTATATATATTGTTCATGCATGGGAGGCCGTGGTGATTGGCCGAGGATTTAAAAAAAATTGTATATATATTGTTCATGCATGGGAGGCCGTGGTGATCGACCGGGGTTTAATTTTGTTTATATATGTTATTGTCATTGGTGTTGTTTGTTGTATACCGTCAGATGTTGACGTGGGTTACGGCGCCGGCCGGGAGGTGTTGTCCCTCCAATAGAGGGTTTTCAAAGTTTTTCCTAAAAACATGATAGGGTGTCACGTGATTTTATTTATATTTTCAAAATATTTTTCAAAAATGTGACGGTGGTAATTGCTTATTTGGAACCTTGGCGAAATGACGCGATTCATATAGATCACTTGTTTGAGAATTAATATCAAATAGAAAAAATTGAAACTAAGTTTTGAATTATTCCAATATTCCTTAGACCCGTTTGAGATTTAGTATCAAATATAGAGTTTGATACTAAATTTCGAATTGTCCCATTTTTTGGAACAATCATGGTTTGATAACCATCGTAAATTTCTAGAATGTTGATCATCGACTTTCGTAAAGATAAAAAAAATTTAGAAAAAATAGAAAGGTTGAAGCTCTGCCGCCGCACGTGCGTTCTGGAACAGAGGTTTTGGGCCGAAATTGAAAGGTTAGGACTTCTGAAGGTAACCGATGAAAGTGCAGAACGTGTGAACGGACTAATAGCGAAGAATAATGGTTGGAGAAAAAGAAGTATTTTTTGGGATTTGCCTTACTGGAGCACTAACTTGATTCGTCATAATTTAGACGTTATGCACATTGAGAAAAATGTTTTTTATAATGTGTTTAATACGGTGATGAATGTCAAAGGGAAGACAAAAGACACTTCGAAATCAAGAGATGAGTTAGCAGAATTACTGTCCACCATCCCGAACTTCATGCAGACGCATCCAGGAAAG
>BMAC01000038.1:1312538-1331524 GCA_014905375.1 Phtheirospermum japonicum
GGAGTTTATCCCGCTTCATTATACTGACAGCCATGACCGTCAGTATATAATTTGGCGTCGCTGACGGCCATAGCCGTCAGGATATAATTCTTAATTTAAAAAATAATAATAATATATACGCTGACGGTTAGGGCCGTCAGGATCCTGACGGTCTTCCTGTCAGCATATAAGTAAAGAAAATAATAATAATAAACAATAATAATAATATATACGCTGACGGCAAAGCCGTCAGGATTTTAACCTAAAAATCGGCCCTAGACCCTTCCCCCCGCCTCACTTTCTCTCCTTCTTTCTCTCTCTGTTTTCTGCGAAAAAACGCCAGTATCGTCGCCACCGCCGCCGCAACCATCGTCGCCACCGTCGCCGCTCCACTCGGAAGCCCAGCCCATCGTCGCAAACGCCGCAGCCGAGCCCAATCAATTAATTAGGGTTCAATTTAGTAATAATTACATAATTAGGGGTCAATTTAGTAATTATTACATAATTAGGGGTCAAATTAGGAATAATCAATTAATTAGGGTTCAAATTAGGAACAATCAATTAATTAGAGTCTAATTTAGTAATAATTACATGATTAGGGTCCAATTTAGTAATAATTACATAAAATAGGGTTCAAATTAGGAATAATCAATTAATTAGAGTCCAATTTAGTAATAATTATATAATTAGGGTCCAATTTAGTAATAATTACATAATTAGGGTTCAAGTTACGAATAATCAATTAATTAGGGTTCAAATTACGAATAATCAATTAATTAGGGGCCATTTTAGTAATAAATAAGCTCGTGTAGATTCTAGAGTATACTTGTCTATATAGAGCGCACACAGCACCCGTACAAAGATTGTCCTCCTCAAACGCCCTCCCCATGTCGGCTCCAAACATCTGTAATTTCAGCAGTAGATACAGTCGATGAAGACGTCTTTTTTTAGTGACCATGATAGCAAGGAGCCGGTTGATTTTTGGAGCAGACATGGTGAGGGTGGTCGAGGAAAGCGATGACCTGTATTCGAGTGTTGTGTGGCTCTTTATAGACAACGTGTCTACTTCAGAATCTACTTAACTAAAAGCAATCTTGTATTAGGGTTTATCATTAGATTATTTAGGGTTTGCTTTCAAATTTAGGGTTTATTCACCCATTATATTGTATATATATTGTTCATGCATGGGAGGCCGTGGTGATTGGCCGAGATTTAAAAAAAATTGTATATATATTGTTCATGCATGGGAGGCCGTGGTGATCGACCGGGGTTTAATTTTGTTTATATATGTTATTGTCATTGGTGTTGTTTGTTGTATACCGTCAGATGTTGACGTGGGTTACGGCGCCGGCCGGGAGGTGTTGTCCCTCCAATAGAGGGTTTTCAAAGTTTTTCCTAAAAACATGATAGGGTGTCACGTGATTTTATTTATATTTTCAAAATATTTTTCAAAAATGTGACGGTGGTAATTGCTTATTTGGAACCTTGGCGAAATGACGCGATTCATATAGATCACTTGTTTGAGAATTAATATCAAATAGAAAAAATTGAAACTAAGTTTTGAATTATTCCAATATTCCTTAGACCCGTTTGAGATTTAGTATCAAATATAGAGTTTGATACTAAATTTCGAATTGTCCCATTTTTGGAACAATCATGGTTTGATAACCATCGTAAATTTCTAGAATGTGATCATCGACTTCGTAAAGATAAAAAAAATTTAGAAAAAATAGAAAGGTTGAAGCTCTGCCGCCGCACGTGCGTTCTGGAACAGAGGTTTTGGCCGAAATTGAAAGGTTAGGACTTCTGAAGGTAACCGATGAAAGTGCAGAACGTGTGAACGGACTAATAGCGAAGAATAATGGTTGGAGAAAAAGAAGTATTTTTTGGGATTTGCCTTACTGGAGCACTAACTTGATTCGTCATAATTTAGACGTTATGCACATTGAGAAAAATGTTTTTTATAATGTGTTTAATACGGTGATGAATGTCAAAGGGAAGACAAAAGACACTTCGAAATCAAGAGATGAGTTAGCAGAATACTGTCACCATCCCTAACTTCATGCAGACGCATCAGGAAAGTATCCCAAAGCGTCGTACACGCTCGATAAGCCATCGAAAGTTGCATTGTGTGAATGGATAAAGACTCTCAAATTTCCTGATGGGTACGCATCAAATCTAGGTCGTTGTGTTGATATGAAAGGGTTGAGATTGTACGGGATGAAAACCCATGACTGTCACGTGTTTATGCAGCGGTTGATCCCAATTGCATTTTGAGAACTGCTTCCTCATCCCGTGTGGAAGGCATTAACAGAGTTAAGTTTGTTTTATAGAGATCTGAGTGCGAGAGTCATTGGAACTGCTGATATGAGTCGTTTAGAGCGTGACATTCCCCTAATACTCTGTCAACTTGAGATGATATTTCCACCAAGTTTCTTCGATGCAATGGAACATTTGCCCATCCACTTACCATACGAAGCGAGAATTGCTGGTCCAGTGCAATATAGGTGGATGTATCCTTTCGAGAGGTATCTTCGCAAGTTGAAAAATAATGTACGGAATAAAGCGTGTGTTGAAGACTCGATAGCAAATGCATATCTAGTTGAAGAGGCGTCGAACTTTGTTCTTACTACTTTGACGATAATGTCTCCACAAACAGGACCAACTTAAATTGTAATGAAGAAATTCAAAATGATGAAGACGACAATCCAAACGTTCTATCTATTTTCACAAATACTGGTGAAGCTTTCTCAGATGCGGAGAAAAGATTCTTGTCGGATGAAGAATTGGCCGAGGCCCAAAGATATGTGTTAATAAATTGTGTTGAGCTCCAACAATTTATCAGGTTGACAATTCAAATTCGTTGCACCCCTAATTATCGAAATCTATTAATTAAATATTATAACAATTCTTCATTTTAATCTAAATGTGTAGTTTGTTCGAAGATGGTATCAAATGTCACCAACCGAACATTACAGATGAGGCACTGGCTAGAAAAGTGGATGCTGAATTTCCTGTTTAGTTTGAGAGCTACGTGAGTCTTAACTATATATAAAATTACGTGACAATTAAAATATATTATAACATTTGAAAATATAAAATTATTGTAGGCACGAGATCCTTTGAACAATGTAAATGAAGATTATATGAGGTCAATTGCGTATGGTCCATCACGTGTTGTGAACACATTCAACAGTTATAAGATAAATGGATATAGATTTCACACGCTTTCGTGTGGCTCTGAACGATCAACGTCGAGCACATGAGTTTGTATACGAGGAACAAATTATGGGCCAGATTACATGGATTATTACGGTCATCTTCTAGAAGTTGTTCAATTGGAGTATCACGGGCTTCAAACGACCGGAAGGACGCTCTTGTTCAAATGTGAGTGGTTTGATCCAACTCCAGCCGGCACGAAAATTCACCCTCAATATAAGCTCGTTGACATCAATCATAAACGTAGATTCAATCGATACGAGCCATTTGTACTCGCATCCCAAGCAACTCAAGTGCACTACACTTCGTATCCGATTTTGAAGCCAGACAAACTAGATTGGTGGGCAACTTGTCAAATCAAAGCTCGATCGACGGTGGATTATATCGAGCCTCGCGTGCCTGAACAATAGTCATTCCAAGACGATGTTGTAGAGATATTTTCTGCAATACAATTAGAGTATGTCGACTTCCAATTAAACGACCCTCTCAATCACAAACACGACGAGTCGGTCAATGATGATTTAAAAGAGTCAGAAAGGGATGAACTAGATTTAACTGAAGAAGACGAAGAAAGCTACGAAGATGAGTCTGAAAGTTAAAGTTGAGGTTTGAAGATTTTACGAGTGTCAAAGATAATCTGGACAATCATATAAACACACACACACACACACACACACACACACACACACACATATATATATATATATATATATAATTACGTAGAATTTTATTTATTAATAAAATTATGTTGTATGATAGATGCCTGGTAGAGGTGCTCGTCATCAGGTTTCTCTCGGCTCATCGTCCTCGTGACACCATGAGGATGATGCCACCGACTTGGACCTCGATGATACTGTTCCACCTACCCCGTCTGATGAGGCGGGGACGAGCACGCCTGGTACAGAGGTCAGGACTTCCGGGATCGAGGTATATGTGCTCGAAAATAGGTAAGTAATGATCAAGGAATTCTTAGCACTCTAAGAAATCTTCTCCGCAATAGCACGGAGTCGATTGTAGAGCGGTAAGTTTTCCCGAGTCGTGTCTCTCGAGGATAGATATTATCGGCGGTCGGTGTTTTTACTCAATCTCTTGTTAATCTCAATTAAACTTATCTACTCCTAAGAAAGCATTGAGTCATTGATTTGGTTTGAGTTTTTGATAGTTAATCAACTAAGACAAGAACTAAAAGAGATTTAAATGAAAATAATGAAAATGAGGGTTTAGGGTGTTCGGTTCGTCTCCACGATCAATCGGTTTTTGCCGAGCACTTAATCCACTACTCGGGGTTGTCAATCCCGAGCCTCAATAAAGTCCGATTAATGGTTCTAAACGAACCTAAACCCTAAACCCGTAGTTTCTAAACTAATTGCATCAAATACAAATTAAAACTTGCTTGAAAGTGATCAATTTTAATGACATTAATAAAACCTAATTAAAAACCTTCAATAAATTAGAACTACTAAATTCAAGAAGGCTTGAAATTAAAGGAGAAGACATGGAGGGAAATTAAAAGCATTTGAAATTGAAATTGATTAAAAGCATTAAATTAAAAAGAAAGCCAAATCACCAAAGAGGAAAGCTTCATAAATCTTTCAAGAACCCAAGAGTTTGTTTAGACTAAAGAGGTAAAAAGCTTCAAACCAACATCCATGGAGTTTAAAAGAAAACAAAGGCAAGAGGAATTGAATTGCAAGAACAACAAGACAAACTAAATATAACAACATACCCTAAGCTAATTCAACTAACAAACACAACATAACAACATGAACAATAAATCAATAACTAAGCATAAAAGTAAAGGGAAAGAAAACTACCAATTTCATTGAACACCAAAAGCTTCAAGTCCAAATTACAACCTTCAAAAGCAACCAAATCTTCAGTACAACAAAGAGCAACAAGTGAAGGAGATTGTCACTCTCTCCAACACTTGCCAACTAAAACTAACCTAACTAAACTAACTACTAAGCTAACTAAACTACATAATCTAAGAATTAATCTAGGGTTTTAATTGCAAGAGAAAGGAAATGCTTGGAGGAGATGGAACTAGGTCCAAAACCACCAAGGACAGGTTTTTGATAAGGTTGGAGAGCTGGGCTTATAAATAAAGTCGCAGGGGTAAAATCATCAAATAGTGATAAAATTCGCGAGCTGGACTGCGACTCAGTCGATCGACTGAGGAGCAGTCGATCGACTGGCAGTCTATCGACTGGCAGTCTATCGACTAAGGGTCAGTCGATCGACTGCTTTCAAAATTGGCCAACCTTACTGGACTCCAGTCGAAGGTCCAGTCGATCCTGGATGAGACAGTCGATCGACTGGCTCGGCTGCTCCGGCTCGGTTTTCTCGTTTCGCTCTAAACGTCCGCCGGTTGTCGCTCAAAAAATTAGAAAGCTTACAAAATAACTAGTGTAGACACCCGCGATTACGCGGGCATTGATAAGAAAATCAAAAAAAATATAATATTTATTTTAAAAACAAGTTCAAAAAGTAGACATTAAATACAAAGTGAAAATTATGATGTTCACTTTAAAATTTGAAAACCTACTTTATACACGATATTATTAATATGCAGATACCGAAAAATAATTTATCAAGTCCAAAAGCTGAATTATCATTTACTTTAAGTTTTGAGAATAAATCATTGTATACCACAATTACTATTTTATTTTATATTTTACATTGAAACAAATAATCTTGAACCATTTACGGCTCTTCATCCTCAATAAGTTCGAATTGGCTCAATTAGACAAAATTTGTTAAAATTTGTTTATGTTTATACACCAAACCAACATGTTTATTGAAATAAAAATGACTCTATTTTTCAAACAAAGAGAAATCGATAATCTAGACAAAATATTATAAACGTTTCATATATATATATATATATATATATATATATATATATATAATCGTTTAGATGTATATGGATACTATAATATTTATAAGATTACGTAGATTGTGTGAAATAATTTACAGTTATTATATATTTACAGTTAAGCAATATATATTCAAACCATCTAATTATTTTAAAATACATAGAATATTTTAAAAAAAAACATTGAACATGGTTCATAAAACGATTACTATTTGTTAAAATGTAGTTTGAAAATTATAAAATACTTAGTTGTACAAAACATGCACAAGCTATTCTCCAGCCTGCAGTAAAATAAAATAATAAGGTGTGAGACCATAGCAGTTATGTACTATTAATTTAAATATATAAAAATTGGAAGATAATGATTCTAAGTCATGAACCTTAAACCCAAAGTCATGTAAAAGTAAAAATTTGAACAAATTGAAAACTCCTATTGCAAAAAACTTAACGAAGTCATATTGTGCATAAACAACAGTGAAGTTTAATAACATGCATATACATTATTTAAATTTAGTCATTTAGACTAAATATTACAGTAGGTTTTTCATCTTTTTCTGGAGATGACATGAAACAATAATAGAATTCAACATAGTGCGACTAATCTCGTAAAACAAATAATCGAGAATCAAAAAAATAGTATATCTATTAAAAATAATATTACAAAAGGCACCTTAAATATTTTTATTGAGATTAAATATAATGTTAATTGAACTTTATTGCTATATATATGTATATATTCTCATTAATTAGATTTTTTTATTTTATATAAAAATAATTTGTACCTAAATTAATATAGAATTATTTTGAAACAAACTTGAGTATTCAATTAAAATTATTAATTGAAATTAAAAAAATATATGATTATTGATCTCTCCATCAAATAAAAAAGTCTAAATGAATGATAAGTATTTTTCAAAATTAGTAATTGTAACTAAGAACAGTGTAATAAATACATCTCCCTAATAAAAAATATTTAAATCTAAAAAAATAAACATGATAAAACTAGAATATTAAACTAAATCAACAAAAAAAATTAAACGAATATATACTTGTTTTGATCAAAATTCAAATATTACCGTGCTTTAGCTGTAGTTAAGCAAATTTGAATAATAATCTTTTAAATAAAATGAAAATCTAAACCAAATGGTAATAACATAGTATGGATTGATTGGATATAATCATTTGTATTATAAATAATTCATACGGAAAGTTGACTTTATGTAAGGTGTGAATACAATTAGGGTGGATAACATAACTAAGAAATTTGATTGATTATAATAATCAATCTTAATTTTTATTAGGAAGACTTTAATTATTAAGATTTGAGAAATAACTCGGTTAATCTTAACACTCATAATTGACTTTCGATTTTAAATATTGATCTATAGAATTACTATAGGATTTTTTTTAAATCAAAATAATCAATATTAAATCTCATTAGGAAAAGCTTAATCATTTACATTATAAAAATATATTCCTTAATTGTAGTGAAAGTTGACTTTAATTGTCATTTGAAAAATGATAATTTCAAAATTACATCGATTTTTAACAAATCTTAGTTATTATTGTAAATTTATTATTGTTCCATAATTTATGAGAATTACCAATCAACACATATAGAATGATAAGTATAGATACACTGAACAAATCATATCCCGTAATTTAAGTTATTATCATTCTATATAATTTACTTACCATTCAGTTGATAAATGCAGATATGGTATGGTATTACATTAATTACAAAGCTGAATTAATATTCAATGTGTGAGGAAATCACATCATAGTCTAAAAATACATTAATGTTGAAATTGAATGCAAACCAATAATTATTAAAAAAAAATTAACAATTGAAAACAATGTCTAATAATCTATTCGAAAATCCTTGCATGGTGTGCTATTTTTAGAAATTTATTTTTATATTCACAAAAATAGATGCTTTGGTTTCGCAGTAATTATGCGTATATTTCAGCAAAATATGTTATCCTTGACTTTTAGATATGATTATCAGTTAGTACACGTGGTCATGTAATTGGTTATTACTAAAGATAAATGATTCATGTTAATTATTTAGATATTTATAGAAAATAAAATTTTTAAAACAATTTTAAACAATATAATACCCAGATATTAATAAACTCTCGAAGCAAGGAAAATACTAAATTAGATATTTTAATTGATAATCACTATCTTTGTTATAGATTGAATTTATTATACTCACAAAAGTATGTTACATAAAGAATATTTTTATAAAACTATAAAAGGTTGGTTGGTATTAGATTGTTAAAAGGTTTGATACAAATCAATGACAAGATAATTTACCGATATATGAGGTAGTACATTAGGAATCGGTGTTGTAATCAAATTATTAGGAAAATATAAATTATATTTAAGGTACAATGAACTATATTTGGTGCGGATAAATTGACAAAATTAAATTAAATACGATGATAAAGACACTCATAAAATCTATGACTTATTTTTGGAAAGTTATTTTATGTAAAGAGAAATAAATGTTTTCAAGCAAAGGTAATCAGAGGGGATTTGGATTAAAATTAGTATACTGTAAAAGGAAAATCATAAGGAGAAGACATAAAAGAGAGACGAAAAGTATAAGGAGAAGATATAAAAGAGAGACGAAGGAAGACGGTAGAAATTAGGGTTCTCTTATTCATCAAAGACTCCCTTTATATAGGGTATCGATTACATGTTTCCATAATACATAAAGATAACAAATACCTATATTGTACTTCACCAGTTACTTATTGATGAAGGCACACTAATTATGTTTTTCCTTCAACACTCCCCTTGTGCCAAGTCAAAGGGTTAAATGGTGTTTTATTATTGCCTCGTTAAAACCTTGCCAAATAACAAAACCCAATGAGAAAAATAAAACTTGGTTTAAGGAAAAAGAGTACAACACACACCTCTCTCTGATATGTACATCTATCGAGAGAACTTTGAAAGTCTCCACTTCCTTAATTTACTTGATTCTTGATAAAGTGCATAGTTGTTGGTTGTTGAAGAGTTGTGGTGATATTACTCGTATTATCACATTTTCTTCAGTGATAGAGATCAAGCCACTATCATTAGATATATGGATGATCATAACATTTATCGTAGATACTCACGAACTACTACATGTATGATAATAATCTCTTTACATGGATCGAATGAGTAACCAACATCAACGATACTATTTGGTGTTTCACAGTAGGAAGTAAACTCAACATTTTCTATAGGGATTACAAGACCATCTGCAGTCCCAATTATATTTATGAATGGGAAAAATAAACTCGCGTCAATGGTTTCTTTTAGGTATCAAATTACATTTTGATTCCATTCCAGTGACATTGCACTTTCTTGAGTTAAATCAAGACAACAATTTTGAAAAAGTAATATTTGGTCAAGTGTATTAGTAATGGTACAATAATGCGCATATTGTACGTAGGTAGAGAATTTCAGCTCCCACCGTTCTTCGTCATTCCATTGATGAAATTGTTATTTCTTTATATCTTCACTTTGACCAATCATATGAGTGCTAACATATTGCACTTATCCATATTTAATTGTCTGATCATCTTTTGGATATATGCAAACCGTAGAATTTAGTATTCCACAAACTCGGTTTTAGTTTAAAGCCTTAACATGACCAAGTTTTCCCATGATGCATTATCTCAAATTAAAATTTCAAATAACTAGTGATATCTCTTATTTCATTAAGAGTGTATATTATGTTCCTTTCATCAACATATAAAATCATAATCGCAAATTTTAAACTTATTTTATTTATAAATACGCAAGGGCATATATTATTTTTTCCAATCAAATAGTCACTTAGACGGTTATACCACATCCATCTGGGTTGTTTCAATCCATAAAGTGAGTGTTTTAATTTAATTGCAAATGCACTCCGTGGATTAGAGTCATGTGCCTTACCAATGAAAGGCCAGCAATCACTTTCGTATATATCTCTAAATCACGATCCCCATAGAGATATGATGTAACCACAAGTATAAGCTGCATTCCCAATTCTTTGGAATTATAACATCTATTATGGGAGAGTACATATCCCCATAGTCAATTCCAGGGCGTTTTTGAAAATTTTGTGCTTCAAGTATAGATTTGCATCTCATGGCTTTATTTTTCTCATTTCGCTTTCTGACAAAACTTTGTTTATGTCCTATAGGCTTTACACTTGGTGAGGTTAGCACTACCAAACCAAATACCTGCCTTGTTGTCAGTGAATTTAGTTCTACCTGTATTGATTCTTTACATTTAGGTCGATTTACTCTATATTGATATTTCAATAGAGTGTGGTTCGATACTATTGTGCTCTATAATTCCTTGAGTAATAATGTATATATCATCAATGTGTGTAGAAGATCTTTCCATCAACTCATATAAACTCGTATTGTACATTGAGATTTATTTATTCTCTGAAATCATATTAAACTTCGGATTGTCCACCAGTAATGATTCATGGACATAAGTATAATCAGAGATAATCTCATGAGAGTCATTATATTCATTGATGATCAATTAAAGTTGTGCCATACATGCCCTCTTATTCCTTGGGTGAGTATTGATCGAACCAAGTTACCTCTCCCTGTTCCTTTTGTGAGTTACGACCTCAACCACACCTCCACTAAGTATGGTTGCAATGTCATAATTTGCGACATTGTGCCCTTTTTGGGGACTACCTTGCAGACACATTTGCAACTAGTATATATATGATCTCGTCACTTTAGAAATTACGTCTTCTATACTTTGAAGATCAATTGTTCACTTTACTTTACTTTCACGTTACATTGTGAAATGCGGGGATCATAATGAGACATAGTATGAAAACATTCCTGTCGTACCATTAGAAAATATTTTTTATTATCTCCCCCTAATGGAAGACTGTCTCATTAGAGTGACAAACTCGCTAATTTAGCGAGAAAGAGATCGTCTATCAAAGGTTTCAAATAGCGGATGACTGTTAGAGACTCATATCCAACATAAAGACTTGCTCGTCTTTAGAAACCCATATGAATGCATTGTGGGGGCGCAATAGGCACATATACTTCTTAATCAAATATGCGTAGATATGAATAATCAGGCGTATATCCAGTTACCAACTGGTACGCAAAATATCTGGTTAGCAGGGGTCCATAAATGAATAAGTAAGAGTTGCGTGCAATATTACATAACCCTGTGCAAAGACAAATGAGTGCGCATAAATATTGTCTTAGTCACCATCTATATTCTTTGTGATGGTGTCTTCTTTGAGACCTTATTATATATGCACATTAGAGTACAAGATCCAGTACATCGATCTTTATTAAAATGCAATAGACATTAAGTACTTTTGATGTAAACTCTCTAGCATTATGGGATTGGGTGCTTTATAAGGGTGGTGAGTACTCAATTATATTATATGTGCTACAAGTTTTGCAAATGCAATATTTTTATGGACAACACGTGGCGAAGCATCGACCAAAACTATACAATACTTGAATGATTCACATTTTGAATGGTTGTGTCCACATGTATCAACAATTATCAATTATAAGAATGAAATATTATACTTTGTATCTTTATCAAATGCAGGTCTCAATCATATAATTTTGCTAATGAACAAGTTTTGAAATAATGAGTGATGTATCTTTAAGATATGAATGTATGTAGTGCTCCTAGTACTTTAGAATGCACTAGCTATAATTGAACAACATTAGTTCGACACTATATTGTGCATCAAATTTCTATCTCATTTTGTGTTTCACTCAAAATAAAAGATGTCCATATTAATTTCTTATAATATGGACCATCATATCATGACGACCAAAGAATCCATGTCAGTCGTGTCAAAACTTGAATGAGTCATGTCCAATAGTTCTTTGTTGGTCATATCTTATGATTCAATGATCAAAAAGTAGTAAAGTAAGATTACTAGATTGACTATAAAACCATAAATTAAAAGTATACTTCCATTCTCATAATGTACTTCTTAGTGATAATCGTCAGCATGAATATCATCAAACTTAACAAGGTTCATTCGCTCTTGGTCCATAATGAGCTTTTATGACTTGAATCAATGTGCCCCAGGCCTCAAGACTTTGTCACATATTAATATCAATTAAGTGAATAATTGTCTATTCCCTGACAAACTCTCACATTCCTCCATAGATGAATGAAATACTTTTCATTCTAATATTTTACATTATTTACTAGATATGTTACATTATATCTAATAATTTTCTCATGAACCTTGTACGTGAATGTGTGGTAAATAAAATCAAGTACATTCAATGCTTTAGAATGAAATACAAAATTTACCAATAAGCCAAAAATAATTAAATCAGGCCACATCACATAAATCTAACTCAAAGTAAATTTTAAGACCAAATACAATAGTCTAATGTGAATGATTGATTATAATTTCATCAATCAAAATAGAGGATATCTATTGACTAAGAAATGTTATTGGGAGAACCTCCATGACTTCTACCATGACCAATTAATATCATGAACTCTTACATATATTACCTTGTGGTTCATTCTTCCCACATAGGTAGGGATCAACATGTCTCTTCCCCTTTACATTGAGGTTATTTTCACTATTCAAATCGATCATGGTTAGCCTCAAGAAATTTCTTTATCCAGAGGTCTAACATTGGTATTATGAATAATAATGTCATGTCTCTTAACGACTCACTATCATAATTAATATTATACGAGTGCATCAGTATGTTTGCTCAAGTGGAAAAAAATAGAGTGAGATCGTATCTCTTAATTTATTATTGTCATTTAAAGTGACTTTCTTTTTCACATATGGTAAGACATGTTTTTAGTCACAACATATCAAAGTCGTTGACCCTTTTTAGCAAGCAAACCAATTTCTTTTCACTAAATTCTTAGGCTTGGAAGTAGTGTTTCATAAAATTTTCAAAATATTCATTTAGAGTACATCCAGAGTTTATTGAGATTTTGAAACTACATATACTTCCAATATAAGATTTGGGGTCAATATGAATTCTCAAGTTCATAAGAGAATTGACTTTGACTAAGTTTGACTATTCTTTGTCAATTAGGGGTTGATGGGTGATATTATTGTGGAATTGTAGTTATTCTAGTTTCCACATCAAATGAATAATAGTAGTACTCAATTTCTTTTAAGTATATTAAATTGTATTCAGATTGAGTTAGTTTAATCAATTTCTTTAGATAATGAATTTGAAGTATGTCATAATCTTTTTTTGATATCATGTGAATATACTTTATCACAAGACTTATTTACACAATTCTTTATTGTTCATGAACTTTCATTATCATGAAAACATTCAAATATACAATCAATGATACATACATTGAAAGTAGCTTATAAAATCAACTCGAAGAGAATCACCAACGTACATGAATCTATCAATTCATCGAAATTCATGATCAACATACATGAAATATATCAATTCATCGAAATTCATGATTAACTAAACATATTGGTAAAATCATGATCAATCTCTCATCTAATCGTGTAAATAACTTTATTATGATTTCTTAGAAATCATCTAAAAGCATAAGTAATAATATGTTATGTACTCAATGAATATCATTAAAGTATTGCAAAATTTCATGTTTGTAAATATTGTACATAACATCATGTGCATATAATCATAGGTAACATATATATATACACATGATTTGTATAAGAATGTCCAATAATACATATCATGACATATATCCATATAATAAATATTTATTAGTTGTATTTAATAAATAATAGGGTAATTCGAGTTACCTTGGAGGAAAGTCACGATTCTTTCCTAATTTTTTTTTCAATAGGTTTGTCCGATTTCTGATGACATAGAAATTCAAACCCGATCTACACTGTTCATATTTAACCAATATTTCTTTTGAATATCATATCCAAAATCCAACTTCATCCAACAGTTAGATTGTGCGTAATTGAACTTTTAAAATAAGTTGGGCAGACAGTTTTGAGAAACGGGATCAACTCTATTCAAAATTCATTATCAGATTCTTCAGACTTTATATTCAAATATCCACCGTTCATATTGAACCTGTATATTTTTGTAATAACATATCCAAATTTGGCTTGACCATACGGTTCTATTGTGCGCAACTGTATTTTGAAAAATGCTGCACATAAATTTCCGAAAATAAAATCTGCTATGTTCGAAATTTTATTTATATTTCATCATATCTCCGAATCCAATCTCCGCCGTTTAGAATGTAAAAGGTATTGAAGGCTCTATACAAATCTGAGCTCGATCCAATGGCTGAAACTCGAGAAACCAATTTTCTTAAACATACAACGCAATTAGATTTTTGTCGTACGAAAATTGTATAATTGTTGCTTTGGTTATGGAGGCTTATTCTCGATCATTGGGTTAGAGTTTCGTGCTGATAACGTGTAAAATGAAGAGTATAAGGAAAAGACATAAAAGAGAGACGAAAAGTATAAGGAGAAGATATAAAAAAGAGACGTAGGAAGACGATAGAAATTACGGTTCTCTTATTCATCAAAGACTCTCTTTATATAAGGTATCAATTACATGTTTCCATAATTCATAAAGATAACAAATACCTAAATTGTCCTTCATCAGTTACTTATTGACGAAGGCACACTAATTGTGTTTTTCCTTCAACATATACTTGAATTTTGGTTTGTAAAGTTCTCTGATTTGTATTTTAAGGAAAATAACTAATTGATATAGTAGGAAGATTAATTGAAAATTTATATCATATCCATATAAATTGGGAACATCGACATACGATTTAAGATGATTGATATCTATATATCCATATAATGTTTTAAAAATAATTCTAATCCTTACTGAACATAAGCAAAATTAAATTAATAATTTATATTAATGAACCGTGTTTTTAGCAGTGGTTATCAAGTATTGCTAAACCGATGTAGGGTCATATAAATAAATACATAGATATATACGTAGATTTATTATGGGTAGTTTATATATTTTTAGTTAACATTATATTACGTTCGAAAGGAAATCTGATATAATAGTTAATTATATCAGATTGCTATATTCCAAGGATTCTATTTTTTCTGGCCATATATAATTATGGATAATTTTCACATAATCTTTCGAGCATGATTTTATCCATGAATATGAATAAAGATTTATGATGAAACAAAGAAAAGATAATAATTAAATGCAATATATAAGGAAAATTAATTAATTTAGTCTCGAATTTTTTAAATATCTTTTATAAAAATCGGATAAAACAAACAAATTGTATGTTAAGGAATATTTACATTTTTGTAGGTGTATAACATTTATAAATTTATATTTTAATAAACATACAAATCTTTTTTAGGATATCTCAATGTCTTGTTATATTCTTTGTAATTAAAAGTTAAATATGTTTAGAAATTACATGCAATAAAAGGAAGATAGAATCGTTTTTTGCATATCTAAGAGGTATTTTGATAAATAAATATCCCTACATTATTTAATTTAATAATAATCGACTTGTTTTAACTAATTCAATAAGTCACAACTAATATAATTAGTTGTTATTTTAATTATGGCATATCTATTTTTCTTTGTTCTATTTCTTCTTATCTCCCTATATATTAATGCAAAATCCTCCTATCCTATATGTCTGTTTCTCATGATTTGTTAGTTTTGGAAAAAATTATGGAGCTTTGGTGTCACCGAACCTAATATATATATATATATATATATATATATATATATATAAAATTTAATATTTTCCTTTTACTATATGTTATCTAATATAATATCTTCTTTATTATATTTTGTCTAAGTCATAATCTTACTTTTATTATACTAATATAAAAAATTAAAGAAGTCACATTTAATTAGAAAAAATATATATAAGTTGAATTAATTTTTATTTATAATAAAAGTTGAAATAAACTTATTTTTAGAATTTTAAATATTCTATTTAATAAAAATACGAGTTATATAAATATATTACAAAAAGAAAATAAATATAAAATATATAAACTTAAACTTGGATATATCTAATCCTAATATAAAGCATTGACAATAACATTAAAGATTTATATAAAAAAAACTATTGTTACGCTTAAAAATAAAGAGAAACAGCAACAACAAAAACTAATAATAAAAAATTATTACACTTAGAAAAATAAATATGAAATATATTCTAAATTTTATTTTCTAATTTCAATAAAATGCATTGATAATACATTATATATTGATATAAACAAACTAATGTCTGAAACACACACACAGAAAAAAATAAATATTAATAATAATAATAGAATAATATTACATATACTAAAAGTTAGATATATGACATTTTTAGTAGAATTATCAGTGCCTTATAGATTCTAATTTTTTATATCACATATTTACACGCGACACGCGAGTGATCTATGTTTTACATTTTTACAAACTCAATTTTCTACGGGTTTCATTTCAAGTATAGAGTATTTTGATATGTCTTACAACTAATTTCGTGACCCCGGGTAAAAATAATTAAAAACTATTATTGTAAAAATCAGTCTTACTGTAATTCAAATAATGCTCCGATTTATGTGTAAAGATTATTTATTGTGAAGAATAATCTTTGTGTAAAGAGAAAATTAATATTACGATTTCTGTGTACCATTTTCAATATTATTCTTTTAGTATTTTTAATGAGTATTACTTTTTTTTTCAAATCCCGCATAATGTGCGGGTGTTAAACTAGTTAAGACTAAGGAAAAATCTTTTTCCTTATATGATTCTATGACTATGTTCCATTTTGGGTATATTCTGCGAGATTGATAATGATATTAATATAGATTTTTCTAACAACAATTATAATTACAATAACTATTACTCAAAATAACGAAGTTCTGTGAGATGATAAATCACCAACAAAATTTAAAAAAATAAAATAATACAGAAATTATGGCGTGAAATGATAAGTTTGAAGTTCCGTGAAAAAGATATTCTAATAACTATTACAATGCTATGACTGATATCAAACAATAATCTAAAAAGGAATTTTAAACAAAAATAATTCTAAAAAATATGCCGCAAGACAACCGATCTGGAAAAAACTTTGAAGATCTGCAAAAAAATCAAACACAAAATCATAGAAATGATTTAAATTAATAAGAAAGAAAATAAAAAATAACAATTTAATACGAAGGAAAAAAAACCGCAGATCTGCAAAAATGAAACATACCACTACAAATCGTCTTAATAACATACCAAAGATTTGCAAAATTGGATTCATCGGTATATTTTTCTGCAAGTGAAACCGCAGATCTGCAGTAACTATGACAGAAATGGTGGCCGCAACGGACAACAGCAGCATGGCACAACCACCAGGCCCTCGACCTGGACGTGGGTCCCTCTCTCCCCGTGGCAGCAGCAGCAGCAGGGGTGGCCTCCGTGCCCTTACCCCACCTCTGGTTGGACTCCTCTTACTCCTCGTTCTCTGGGGATCCTCGGTCCTCGGCCACCACAAGCTTTCATTGCGCAGCCCAATGTAATCGGGATGCCACAAGAAGCCTTTGTTCCAACCGATATCGCAGCTACTATGAAGACTCTCATGCTTCAACAACCTGACGACAACTATTATATCGACACACGAGCGTCGTCGCACATGACACCCAATAACGGTAATCTCTTGACTTATTCTTCTTTGAGTAGTAATCGTCATATTGTAGTAGATAATGGTGATACGATTCCTATCATTGGTTATGGAGCTACTTCTCTACCGCCTCCTCATCACTCCCTCACTTTAAAGAAAGTTCTTCATGCACTAATATAATTAAAAATTTAGTGTTGGTCCAAAAATCCGCCACTGATTATCGTGTATCTGTTGAGTTTGACCCGTTTCGTTTTACTGTGAAGGATCTCAAGACAGGGACGCCGATTATGAGAAGCCATAGCACGGGTGATATTTACCCATTACTCCTGTCACAACATGCTCCACATGATTTCACTGTCATACCGTCTACCACCTGGCACGACCGCCTAGGACATCCCGGCCCTGCCATCCTTAATTAGCTTTGTAATAATAAAATTATTTCCCGTCGTCCTATTAAGCCTTTATCTATTTGTCATTCATGTCAATTAGGGAAGCACATTAAACTTCCATTTCATGCGTCTTTATCAAGCACTGTTAGTCCATTTGATATTTTGCATACAGATTTGTGGACATCCCCCGTTCCTAGCACCATGGGTCATCGTTATTACATCTTTTTTTTAGACGATTTCACTAACTTCTTATGGACTTACCCTCTCACAAATAAATCTAATGTCTATAACATCTTCACTCACTAAAAAAAAACATAGTTTTCCGAGGATTTTTCCCTCGGTTTTTAGGAAAATTCCCTCAATTTTTGGAAAAACCGAGGGCAACGTCCCCTCTGAAAAACTGTCCTCGGTAAATTTTTCCGAGGACAAAATTCCCTCGGAAAAATTTTCCGAGGGGAAAACCGAGGGTCAGTCCCCTCGGTTAAATCCAGTCGACGACCCTCGGCAAAACCGAGGGTCCTCTGCCCTCGGAAAATCGAGGGTCAAAGGCCCTCAGAAAACCGAGGGTCAACGACCCTCGGAAATCCGAGGGTCAAAGGCCCTTGGAAAATCGAGGGTCCAGGGCCCTCGGAAAACTGAGGGTGAACGGCCCTCGGTTTTTCAATTTTCTTTTAAATTTTTTTTTAAATTTTAAATTTAATTCCTGTTTATTTAAAAATCCCCAAAAAATGAAAAATATCATTAATGAACATACAAATTAATAAACCAATTATTATAAAAATATCTGAAAATTTAGAATTATTACATCCGTTCGACACAGTAACAAAGTTTTTATAAATCAAAATATCCTAGGATGGGGGTGGGACTGCTGCAAACGAGCATACAGCGCGGCCATCTGGGCGTTAACCTGTGCCTGAAAT
>BMAC01000038.1:1343900-1374963 GCA_014905375.1 Phtheirospermum japonicum
TCTTATCTCAACGTTATCGTGTCATCCTTTTAGTTGAGTTTCTAGTCGATCTAATGCATTAACTTCTTGAATCATATGGATGCATTAATCATTAAGTCATCGGGTAATTAGCTTTTCCTTGTCTACGTCTAGATTAGATTTTGCTTGAGGACAAGCAAAAAGCTAAGTGTGGGGGAGTTGATTTGTACATATTTTGTATGTGATTTTCGTGTGTTTTTGTATCGTATGTTGTGTGCTTTTATGTGTTTTAAGTTTATCTTTTTATCATTTTTTCTTCCTTTTTATGTTTTTCGTTTCTTATGGTGTTCAATGTGTTTTTACTTTATTTTGTATGGAATAATCTAACTTTGTTTAATGTTAATATCTCAGCTCAAAACGAGGAAAACGGGACGAGCGACGAGCTGAAGCCATGCAGGTGCGTCGACTGACGCACCGTCGACGCACTGTCGATGCTACGCCCGCGTCGACTGACGCACTGTCGATGCACCATCAACGCAAATGTTCTGTTGTGTCGATCCTGGCTCGCGTCAATCGATGCACTGCCTGTCGACGCGTGCAGCCTGGCTCGCGTCGACTGACGCACCGTCGACGCAAATGTTCTGTTGCGTCGATCCTAGCTCCGTCGATCGACGCACTGCCTGGTCAACGCGTGCAGCCTGGCTCGCGTCGACTGACGCACTGTCGACGCACCGTCGACGCTCCGGCAGTTTGAGCGGTTATTTTCGAAAAATCTATAAAAGCCGGTGGTTTTCTTCATTTTCAAGTGCTGAGACGAGGGGGAAAGGTCCAGATATTGTAGAGAACCCTCAGTTCATGCCACCATTTCAATTACGTGCATAATTCGGGTTGAAGAGTCGAAGATTGCAAGTTCGGGTCGTCAATTCCTCGTTTGTTCTTCGTCTTCATTTTAATTTCTGTATTTTCGTTTTAGTTTCTTAGATTTTAGACTTTAGATGTTAGATAGATAGTTTGTAGTATGTAGTTAGTTGATAGTTTGAACATCATTACCTTCAAGCTTTCAATTTGTATTTCGTAATCGTTTCTTGATGAATGCTCTCTTTATATTAGTTGTTCGTTTATTTTAATACCAATCGTGTTACTGTTTGATGGCTGAATTTGATGCTTTTGAATATGATGATGTTTATGGTTGAGTTTATTGGTATAGTGTGCTTTGGGTCGTTTAGAACCATCGGGATTGACAACCCCGATCGTGGAGACGATTCCGGTGCACTTGACCTTCATTTTTATTAATCGTTTTTAAGCTTTTAATTTTATTGCTCGTAGATGTTAGAACACCTCAAACTCTATTTGATCGAGTGTTTAGTTTAGTTTAGTTTTTACTTTCGTTTCTACGTACTTAAAATCGAAAACCGAAATAGTTTCCGATTAGTCTTCCTTGTGATTCAACTCGAGTCAGCTTATCGCCTACAATAGCTCCATTCTCTTGCGGACGAGCTTTTCATTATTTTTAAAGCGAAAAAGTTCAATTCAAGCGACAGAGCAAGAGGGCCCGGACAGATCAGCCTAAGACGAGTCTTGCTCAGAGAGAGGAAGGGTTGATGATGGTGGAAGTAGTCCCGGGGGACGAAAGCCGAGTCCTTCGTGTTGGGACAACCCTTAGCCCCGAGGTTCTGACAGGTCTGGTGACGTTGCTTGAAAGTGCAGACGTCTTTGCCTGGTCTCCCCAGGATTTGGTATGGATTGATCCAGATGTAGCTGGGCATCATCTCAACATTAACCTCGCAATAAAGCCAGTAAAGTAGAAGAAGCGCAGTTTCAGGCCAGAGAAGGAGGCCATTATTGAAACTTAAGTGGAGAAGTTGTTGAGGGCTAAACATATCCAGGAAATACAATTTCCCGAGTGGCTTTCTAACGCGGTGTTGGTTCCTAAAACACAAGAGGACTGGCGCATGTGTATAGATTTTCGTGATCTCAACCGTGCTTGCCCAAAGGACCATTACCCCTCCCAAGAATAGATCAATTAGTCAATTCCACGTCGGGTTGTGAACTGTTAAGCATGATGGATGCTTCGCAGGGCTATCACCATACCAGACTCGCGCAAGAAGACTGGAAGCGGGTTAGCTTCATAACCCCGAAGGAAACATACTATTACGTGGTCATGCCATTTGGGCTCAAGAACGCGGGTGCCACGTACCAGAGACTAGTGGATAAAATGTTCAAGGAACAGATGGGGAGAAACATGGAGGTATATGTGGATGACATGCTAGTCAAAAGCATCAAGGCGACCTCACATGTGGATGATCTAAGGGAAACCTTTGATACCCTAAGGAAATATAAAATGAAGCTCAACCCTAAGAAGTGTGCATTTGGGGTCAGAGCTGGCAAATTCCCGGGCTACATGGTAACAGAAAAGGGTATCGAAGCTAATCCGGAGAAGGTCAAGGCTAGAATGGATATGCAGGCTCTAAGAAATGTCAAAGAAATGCAGTGCTTGGCAGCCTTGAGTCGATTTGTCTCGCGCTCGGCTGAGAAGAGCTTGCCATTTTTTCGAGATCTGCGAAAAAAGGCCAAATTCCAGTGGAGTGATGAATGCGCGGAGGTGTTTAGAATGTTAAAAGAGCATCTGGCAAGCATGACCTTGATCACAAAGGTTGTCCAAGGAGAATCTCTAATCCTATATTTGTCCGTTGGACAGCAGGCAGTCAGCTCTGTCCTGATCAAAGAAGAAGGCAAGTTGCAGAGACGATCTACTATTGGAGTAAGGTCTTGCACGATGCAAAGATGCGGTATGTAGAGGTTTAACGAGCAGTATTAGCTCTGGTTGACACAGCTCGTAAACTACGCCCATATTTCCTCTCGCATAGCATAGTTGTGCGGACCAACTTGCCACTGAAAGCCATAATGGATAAACCAGAGGCGTCAGGAAGGCTTGTCAAATGGATAATTGAGCTTAGCGAGTTCGATATCACATTTGAAGCTAGAACATCTATTAAAGCTCAAGCACTGGCTGACTTCGTGCAAGAAATGGCTGATTCTCCTGATGAGAAGCAAGAATGGACAATCTTTACGGACGGCTCTGTTGGAAATCAGGGCTACGGGGCAGGAATAGTTCTAATTGATCCGGCAGGTGTGGCAACTGAGTATGCGGTGCTGTTAGAAGAGTTTTAGTGGTGATGAATAAATCATCGGGTTCATGGCTCGGTATTATCGGAAATCGATTCAATTGAAGTATTCAATGTGTTTCAAGCTTGAAAGATAAAGGAAAAATGAAAATAAAATAATTAAAATAGCTAAACTAAACTAGGAATTGAAATAGCAAGTTGGTCGGATGCCTCGCCGAATGCCTTAATTGAAATGCAAGCAAGTAATGGAAATAAGCAAGAAAATGCAATGTTTCACCTAGTACAAGCATGCAAGCACAAGGTACAACTATGCATAAAATCCTAAATAAAGCAAATTAACAAAAATCGAAAGCATGGATGTAAAGAACAATGGAAATTAACATGAAAGTTCAAAACTTTAAGAAAAATGACAAGCAACAAAACCTAGATCTAGGATTAAGCATGAAACAAAGCATAAAAATAAGAATCAAAATAAAGCATAGGAAAAACTCAAACTCATGACGATCAAGGACCCGATCTATAGACTAGGTGTGTCACTCAACTAGAATCCATAGTCAATTCACATGTTTCATCAAGAATTCAAGGTGCTAAGGCAAAAAGCATTACATGAAGAACAAGCATGGAAATGAAGAATAAAGCATGGAAATAAAGCATAAAACACTAAATTGAAAGGAAACTTACTTGAATTAAAGGAAAGTGTAGCAAGCTTGAATTCAATTGCATCAAATTTAACAATCCAAAGGAGTATTTGGATTCTTCTTAGGCTTACAAACCCAAGGTCAAGCATGAAAGTAAATCTAAATCTAGAAAAGAAATTACATCAAAGCTTGAAATTGAATCTAAAATCCTAAGAGAGAGAAATTAGTTCTTAAAAACTAGAGAGAGGATTTTTAATCCCCAAACCCATGCTTGGGTTGGGAGAAAATGAGAGGTGTCTTACAAAAATGAGAGTAGTCCTATTTATACTAATTTAATTGGGTTTAAATGGGCCAAATTAGCCAAAAAGGCTTGAAATTCCCGGGTTTGACCAAGTTTGACCCGGAGGCACCTTCCTAGACCCTTGGCTAGCTTTTTGGCACATTTAGGCTTGAGATGGCTCGACCATGGCTCGATGTGGCTCGGCCATGGCCGAGCCTGGGCGCAGGTGGGCGCTGGCGCTGGCGCTGGCGCTGGTCGGCAGCTGGGTGGGCATGGGCGCGCGCGAGTGCGAGTGCTGGCGAGCAGGCTGGCGAGCGCTGGCGAGAGGCTGGCGAGCGCTGCGAGAAGCGTGGCGATGCCTGGCGAGTGGGCGCGAGCATGCCTGGGCGCTGCGAGAAGCGTGGCGATGCCTGGCGAGCGCCGCGCGCGGCTTGCGGCAGGCGCAGTCGGCAGTTGCGCGCGTGCGCGCGGGATGTGGGCCGGCCTGCCGGGCGCTGCTCGGACACTGGGTAACCCAGTGTGGGCAGCGCCACCCAGTGTGGGCAGCTTGGCGTGAATTTTGGCGAGCATCGGCGAGCTTTGGATAGTATTCCAGAGAGTTTGGCATTTTGGAGCCTCTCTTTTGGCTTCAATTTTGATCTTTAATGCCTTGGCCTATAAAATAGAAATTTTGAACATAAAAACCCAAGAATCTCACCAAACCTCAAGGTATTTAAACCCATTCAACCAAATTAAATATAAAAGTAGCAAGAACACGAAAAACAATAAAACAAGAGAAACGACCTAAAAACCTAACGAAAAATGACTCAAAACTACTAAAATCAATATAAAAATCTATCTAAAAATACGAAGAAAAACACAACAATTACAAGCAAAACAACTACCCCACACTTATCGGTTTGTTCGTCCTCGAACAACGAAAAGAATTGAGAGTGCACACGCAATGAACATTGTGTAAAACGAGAAACCTTTGTGCTTATCCTTATTTATATGATGAAAGTATCAACATAAACTCGCTATCGTCAAGCATTGCTCGTATTACTCTTTCTCAAATGCAAGCCAAATCGATGACTTCCTCTCCAAGGGATTTTCGAGGGTGTTCGCTCAATTCGCTCAAGTGTATATAGGACGTGTTTACGCTCAAGTCGGACAATACATGCACCTTGTCAAGATTTCACAAATTGGACGCTCAAAATTGCTCACAGTACATGATCAAACAAGAATCGATAGAGGTCTTTATTTTTGGGTTGTAATGTTGGCTCTTTGGTAAGGTATGTAGTTTTTGGATATAGTGGCTAACACACGATCAAACACGATCAATAACACACAAAATCCTAATTTATAAAACCCGAAGCTTACGGTCGCTTCACCCTTCCCAATTTACCAAACTTTTCATTCGAAATCCTTTTGTACACTCACTTTCCCGACTTTATTCTTCACAACACTTAGAAGCTTTTTGAATTTGCTTCTTTTCACTAAACTTAGCCCTCTTTGATTTAGGCTGTATACTTGAACGCACGCTTTATCACGTTTTGTGATTTGTGTTGGAATATTTTTCTTTTTTTTTCTTTTTTTTTTGTATAAGCAACTCGAAACCCGAAACCCACAATCGATTTCCCTCACATTTCTTGTCAAATAACAACACACCCTCTTACCTCACAAGTTATGAAGATACAAGAGCTAAAATTAAGCTCGGCTAACAAGAAACGGGATAAAGGCTCAAGGGGGCTCGTTTGGGATTTTTAAGTAGATTACATATATGAATATGGCCGGAACAAGGGTGATATATGTGCCTCGAGGTTATTTTCGAATTCAATCATGTACGAGCAAAATCAAACCTCCTCAATGCAATTCCCATAAAAATACAAGCAAGTCGATAAATCACACAAGGCTACTCACTAGTTTGCACCGAATTTGGGAGCAAAATCAAAAGAGCTTTAGAGTTTTGCAATCTTTTCACGAGAAAATGTTGATTATATATATATATGCGGGTTTGGACGAAGCACAAAAATTCAACCCCTCACACAAGAGGCCATAAACATGCAAAAACCCGACAAGTAAACTATTCAAACTTCCAAGCACGTGGAGTTGTTCAACAATGTAATAACGACTCAAAAGAAACAAAAATTGACTCAACCATATAAATACGCAAAAAGTAAGTGTCACTTCGCCAAGAATGCGTCACTTCGCCAAGGCTCGAGTTAAGACCAACAAAACATACTTTTCGATACCCGGACCCTAACCACCTACCCACCCCACACTTAAACCATGCGATACCCGCATTTTAATGAACCAAGTAAAAGGAGGGGGAATAGAAACTTCCTTAACCAAGCGAGTTTTGAGTRGAGCTCGGTAGGGTCCACCTAGTCATCTAAGCAYTCCAATCAAAAATCAAGCATGGCTAGTATCTCCCGGCTTCATGAACGCTACTAACTTATCAAATCGCCCAATGGTTGAAGTCGAAAAAAAATAAAACCTAGAAAAGAAAATCACACAAAATCAAAAACACAAGGAAATTTGTACATGAACCTCTAAAAAATATTTTTTTTGTTTCAATTTTTCAAATGTTTTTTTTGATTTTTTGAGTTTTTGAATGTTTTTGGATTTTTTAATAAAAGAAAGAAAGAAAGAAAGATATGGAAAGAACTTAAGTTGCCTCCCAAGAAGCGCTTGTTTTACGTCATTAGCTTGACCTACTCCCTTTTCGATCAAGGTGGGAAGATCACAGGTGGACCCACCAACACAATCTCCTCCTTGTCGGGAGGAATTGTGGTCTTGAAGTGGCCCGACACTTCATCTAAGATCCAATAGAAATATTGAGCGGCTAGTGTTCTAATCGGTCGAGTAGGCGTCGTCATGGGTAGATTCTCGGGTGGAATTGTTGTTTTGAAGTGACCCGATGATTCATCCCAAAAACAAAAAGAGTAATGGCCGGCTATCTTCTCRAACATGCGGRCGGGKGACGGGGAAGGGAAATGATCGCTTTTGAAATCCGCATTTAACCTCTTAGAATCGATCAAKATCCTCCATCTCATCGTAGCCCTCGTGGTCATTAAKTRTCCCTTTTCTTCTTCAAAAACAAGCAAGCCGCTCGTCTTGGGCACCAAGTCAATGGGCTTCACCCACTCGCTTTTAGAAATCACGAACATCAAGCCCTCAAACAACAACCTCCACATCCRGACTCTCATCATATCGTCAAGAATCAAAATCGAAGGGCTAACTCTCTCGACCACTCCCGGTTTCCAATGAAGAGCATTCTTAAGGATTTTAAACCCTTCAACCATCATCTTCTCCCCTTCTTCCCGGTGCGAGTTTGCAAGGATAACAATCGACTTGCTCTCCTCATCCTCCTCAAGATAATCGTCTTTTTCTCCAAGTTTATCATCAATAACCCCACCTCCCCCTCTAAAATATCGTCGTTGCCCTCAACGACACAACGAGAATCGTCTTCACATAAACATGGGGCACATAGAGGCACAATGGGCTCATTATTAAGAACAAGGGGCTCATCRTCARAAAATCCCTCCATAWCGARATCCGGGCCAACCTCCTCCTCATTGCTCTTTGCCTCCATATACGCTCGCTCGACTATCCCTTCGATCATGTCCATATATATCCGATCYAAAATAGAATTTTTTGAAAGAGAAAGAAAGGAGAGGTCCACGGAGGTGGAATCGAAATGAGTAAGAACACTCGGAATTGAAAACAACTCCTCCTCCGACGGCGAGATGACCGTATCCTCAACCACCCCACACTTATCGAAGAACGCGACCGAAAACGTATGTGAAGGCGAATTTGAGAATTGTCGTGGAGTAGGAGCAATCATTGGGGTAACCGGATGAAATGGGCCATCGTGAGGAGTAACAAGAGGATTAGGAGTTGGTGGTGGAGCAAAAGAAGGCGTAGCACAAGCGGGTCCCACCGGATATCCATGGCCTCCATATTCATCCTCAAAAAGGCAAGAGTCGGTAACATGACCACGCGATCCACACCATCCACATCCCAAAAAAGGTTGGGTAACATCTCTCATAGTACGGGATGGGGGGGCCACTTTTCACATTGGAGCTCGGACCGCCAAACGACTCATAATCCTCGAGATCTTTAGCGGTTAAAGGGGGAACTTGGGGAACACCAAACGAGCCGGTGTCCTCCAATGAGGAATTGAAAGGGAAATGGTCGAGAAGATGATCACTCGTTCCACACCATCCACATCCCAAAAAAGGTCGGTTAAAATCTCCCATAGTACGGATGGGGGGGGCATTGGAGATCAAACGCCCAAAGTAGTCATAATCATCGAGAGGATGAGAATAGCCATACGGGCCGGAAGTCGGTGCTTGCGCATTCGGATAGGAAGTTGGAGCACCATAACCCCCAAAGGATCCATTTATGCCCGAAAAACCATCAAACCCGACATGGTTTGCACCATGCCCTCCCATGCCGGGTCTCCCATCACCGTAGCCACCGTTGGCAACGTGGTTTGCACCATGCCCTCCCACGTTGCCATACCCATTATACAATGTCTCATTCCCGGCATGGTTTGCACCATGCCCTCCCATGCCGGGAATGTATCCACCATAGCCATAAGAACCTTGCATACTAAATAAAATGTCAAATAACAAAGCAAGCTAAAAATACAATGAAACTACAACCAAATCGAACGCCTTAACCAAGCCGAGTCGCAACGGCGCCATTTTTTTAGAAGAATTTTCGTTTAAATCTCCGGCAACGGCGCCATTTTATTAGAAGAGTTTTAGTGGTGATGAATAAATCATCGGGTTCATGGCTCGGTATTATCGGAAATTGATTCAATTGAAGTATTCAATGTGTTTCAAGATTGAAAGATAAAGGAAAAATGAAAATAAAATAATTAAAATAGCTAAACTAAACTAGGAATTGAAATAACAAGTTGGTCGGATGCCTCGCCGGATGCCTTAATTGAAAATGCAAGCAAGTAATGGAAATAAGCAAGAAAATGCAATGTTTCACCTAGTACAAGCATGCAAGCACAAGGTACAACCATGCATAAAATACTAAATAAAGCAAATTAACAAAAATTGAAAGCATGGATGTAAAGAACAATGGAAATTAACATGAAAGTTTAAAACTTTAAGAAAAATGACAAGCAACAAAGCTTAGATCTAGGATTAAGCATGAAACAAAGCATAAAAATAAGAATCAAAATAAAGCATAGGAAAAACTCAAAATCATGACGATCAAGGACCTGATCTATAGCCTAGGTGTGTCACTAAACTAGAATCCATAGTCAATTCACATGTTTCATCATGAATTCAAGGTGCTAAGGCAAAAGGCATAACATGAAGAACAAGCATGAAATGAAGAACAAAGCATGGAAATAAAGCATAAAACATTAAATTGAAAGGAAACTTACTTGAATTAAAGGAAAGACTAGCAAGTTTGAATTAAATTACATCAAATTTAACAATCCAAAGGAGTATTTGGATTCTTCTTAGGCTTACAAACCCAAGGTCAAGCATAAGAGTAAATCTAAATCTAGAAAAGAAATTACATCAAAACTTGAAATTGAATCTAAAAACCTAAGAGAGAGAGATTAGTTCTTAAAAACTAGAGAGAGGATTTTTAATCCCCAAACCCATGCTTGGGTTGGGAAAATGGGAGGTGTTTTTCAAAAATGAGAGTTGTAGTCTATTTATACTAATTTAATTGGGTTTAAATGGGCCAAATTAGCCAAAAAGGCTTGAAATTCCCGGGTTTGACCAAGTTTGACCCGGAGGCACCTTCCTAGACCCTTGGCTAGCTTTTTGGCACATTTTGGCTTGAGATGGCTCGACCATGGCTCGATGTGGCTCGGCCATGGCCGAGCCTGGGCGCAGGTGGGCGCTGGTCGGCAGCTGGGTGGGCGTGGGCGCGCGCGAGTGCGAGTGCTGGCGAGCAGGCTGGCGAGTAGGCTGGCGAGAGGTTGCGCGAGGGCTGGCGAGTGGGCGCGAGCGTGCCTGGGCGCTGCGAGAAGCGTGGCGAGTGCTGGCGAGCGCCGCGCGCGGCTTGCGGCAGGCGCAGTCGGCAGTTGCGCGCGTGCGCGCGGGATGTGGGCCGGCCTGCCGGGCGCTGCTCGGACACTGGGTAACCCAGTGTGGCCAGCTTGGCGTGAATTTTGGCGAGCATCGGCGAGCTTTGGATAGTATTCCAGAGAGTTTGGCATTTTGGAGCCTCTCTTTTGGCTTCAATTTTGATCCTTAATGCCTTGGCCTATAAAATAGAAATTTTGAACATAAAAACCCAAGAATTTCACCAAACCTCAAGGTAATTGAACCCATTCAACCAAATTAAATATAAAAGTAGCAAGAACATGAAAAACAATAAAACAAGAGAAACGACCTAAAAACTTAACGAAAAATGACTCAAAACTACTAAAATCAATATAAAAATCTATCTAAAAACATGAAGAAAAACACAACAGTTACAAGCAAAACAGGTGCGCCTGAATTACGCTTTGTCCAATAATGCGGCCGAATACGAAGCCTTGCTGAGAGGAGTTCAGATGGCGAGAGATTTGGGAGCAGAGCAGGTGTGTGCCAAGGTTGATTCACAGCTGGTGTGCAAGCAGATAAATGGCGAATTTGAGACTAGAGAGGAGCAGATGCAAAAATATTTAGCTCAGTTCAAGAAGCTCGCTAAGAATATGAAAGCTCTAAAGGTGCTTCAAATCCCCAGAGAAGAAAATGGGAGAGCGGATTATCTAGCGAAAGTAGCAAGCTCGGCTGTGGATTGCCAAGAACGGACAATCACCTTGTTGATGGCGGATAACGAATTTGGTTTAGACCTGGTATGTTCAGTATATGAGAAGGAGGACTGGCGTTCTCCTATTAAGTCATATCTGGAGAAAGGAGAGTTGCCATAGGATAAGAGAGAGGGAGCAAAAGTACGAGTCAGGTCTGCCCGATTCTGTCTAATCAAGGGAACATTGTTTAGACGGGGGTTTGGACGGCCTCTATTGCGATGTTTGAGCTTGGAAGAAGGCACTCATGTCCTCCGAGAAATCCATGAAGGTTGTTGTGGCAACCACATGGGGGCAAGGGCCTTAGCTAGTAAAATTTTAAGAGCTGGATACTTCTGTCCGTCGCTGAGGAAGGAGGCCGAGGACTTTGTTAGAAAATGTGAAAAATGTTAGAAGATGTCCCCATTGACTCATCAGCCAGCGGAAGAGCTCATGACAATGAGCTCTCCTTGCCCCTTCGCGAAATGGGGGATTGACTTAGTCGGCCCATTTCCAATGGCTCCAACTCAGAAGAGGTTTCTGATTGTGGCTATAGACTACTTCAGCAAATGGGTCGAAGCTAAAGCTCTAACAAAGATCACAGAGGAAGCAGTGATGGGATTTATTTGGAAAATTATTGTTTGCCGCTTTGGCATTCCGAGGGTGATGATCTCAGACAATGGTACCCAGTTCATGGGAGCCAAAATTAAAGCTTGGTGCGCCAAAATGAAAATCCAGCAACATTTCACATCTGTTTACCACCCAAAAGCAAATGGACAGGTGGAGGTGACAAATCGCATCCTTGTCCAGGGACTAAAATCGCGGTTGGAAAGATCTGGAGGCAAGTGGGTAGAGGAGTTAAGTGCAGTACTTTGGGCTTACCGCACCAATTCTAAGGAAAGTACGGGCGAAACTCTTTTTAGTTTGGTGTATGGCATGGATGCCGTCATCCCTGCAGAGATCGGCCTTGAAACTCACCGTGTGCAAAACTATGATGAAATTAAAAATGATACACTGGTGCAGGACGCGTTGGATTTGGTCGAGGAAAAGAGAGAGCAGGTGGCGGTAAAAATGGAGCATGTGCGAGGATGAATCCGAGCAACCTACAATAAAACTGTCCGGAAGAGGTACTTCCAGTTTGGAGACTTGGTTCTTAGAAGGGCTGATCTGGGGAAAGTCAAAGGAAAATTGGATGCTGCATGGGAGGGACCATTTCGAGTTACCCAAGTCCTGGGAGGTGGCGCTTATAAGCTGGAAGAACTGGATGGAGCTGAGATTCCTCGCGCCTGGAACATCGCTAATTTACAGAGATTTTACGTGTAAATGTAACATTACAATATTTTAATAATGATAATGCAGGTTTATTCTTGTCTACCAAGCTAAAACAAGTCCTCAAATAAGCCAGGATTGGCTAAGGGCGGATGCCCCAATTTCGTGACCTGATTGTCAGATTAAGCCAGGATTGGCTAAGGGCGGATGKCCCAATTTCRTGACCTGATTGTCAGATTAAGCCAGGATTGGCTAAGGGCGGATGCCCCAATTTCCTGACCTGATTGTTAAATTAAGCCAGGATTGGCTAAGGGCGGATGCCCCAATTTCCTGATCTGATTGTCAGATTAAGCCAGGATTGGCTAAGGGCGGATGTCCCATTTTCCTGACCTGATTGTCAGTTTAAAGCCAGGATTGGCTAAAGGGGGGTGCCTTAATTTCCTGACCTCGTTGTCAGTTTAAGCTCCGATTAACTAAGGGTGGATGCCCCATGTACCCGAACTGATTGGTATGATGAGCCAGATCTGGCGAAAGTTTAGAAAGCCTAGATTAGCCAAAAAACTCTAAATCGATTAAAATGATTGAGGAAAAAGTAAAGAAATCTTGAAACATATTCAAAACAAAAGATACTCGTAATTATAGTGTTTTGACAAAATTACTCAACGCTTGATACATAGGCTTGCAAGAATGATTACATTGCAGGAAAATGAAATGTAGGAACATAGACAAATTCAACATGAAAGGCTTAGAAAACATTCATCCATGAGAGCCTGAAGCTCTCCGATCCAAAGCTAGAGCTCGACTAACACGCCATAGTTCACGCTCAGTTTCGTAATAACGCTGACGGTACTTGTCAGCTCGCTCGGAGAGAGCATGTGCCTCGCCAGCAGCGATGGTCAAGCGATGCACTGACTCCGTTAAATCGGCTTTCTCCTCCTGCAGCTGGCGATTTACCTGACGGAGCTCCACCCACTCCCTCTTGTAGTGGCGCTTCTTCTGTCTCTTCCTCTCCAGAAGACGGCAGAGGTAGCCAATCTTTTCCCTGAGCATGGTCAGCTTGTCGGAGAGCTTGAAGTTTTCAACGACCAGGGAGATGTTTTTCCGTTTCACTATATCAAGTTCTTCGAGAAGAGGAGAAGAAGCCATTTCGTAGAATTGAAAGAAGATGAGTCATACATGCACGTGTATAAAGAAAACAGTGGCACGTGCCAAGGAATCAAAAGTACTAGGGTTTCCGGAAAATTAGGAAACCCTAGAAGCCCCAGAGTCGCTACAAGACAAAATGCGTTTATTACCCAAAATAATTCAGAATACAAATTCAAGGAAAAGAAAAAGTCAGACCAGCCACACAGGCTAACTACAGGTCTGGCCGAAAGCAAAAGAAGTTATCCTAAGAGCCTAAGTTTCAGTTTCTAGCTCAGCATCCAGCTCGGACACCAATTGATCCACCACGCCCTCATTCAGAGCGCCGGGTGAAGCCCCACCTGGTAACTCACCCAGACCTGCGAAGGTTGGAGAAGGAGAAGAAGTAGGGGGAACAACCACAGCAAGAGCTAGGTCTGGCTTAGACCGCTGAGGCTCGGCAGAGTTGAGAGAGGAAAAGACATACTCCACGAATTCTGGTGCCTCGGCAGTATGCATTCGATCTAGCTCGGGGACATAGGAAAAGGAGGTGGGTTCAGGAGGGTTCTCTAGAGGAGGATCTCATTTGAAAGGGACTCTTAGATGGGCTAGGGCCCACTTAGCTTGTTCATCCAGACCAAGATGATAATAAACAACGGCCTCTGGGAAAAGAAGGGTGTACATCTCCTTAGACCCCAGAAAATCCTCTCGGGTTTTCTCCCTCACCGCCTGAACCAAACTTAAGCCCTCCTCGGAGTTCAAAAACTCGGTCTTCCATCCTTCCTTGGCCCTCGCCAAGGTCTCGTCCGCTAAACTTCTCGCCTATGCCAAAGCTTCATCTCTCGCTTCGGACCGAGCTGTCTCGATCATCTTTTCGCGGGCCTTTTTCACCCCTGCCAACTCTTCCTCCAACTTTTCCAGCTTCGTCCTTTGCTTCTTTAGCTCCACGCCCCGATCCTTGGCAAGAGCTTTGAAGCGCTCATTTTTCATGACTAACTCCTTATTCTCCTTGACCACATCGAATTGGATCAGGGATCTGGTCGCCCGAGTAGCCAGAAGGGCCCTCTTAGAAAGAGACTAATGGAGAGAAAGAGAATTAGAATTCATACTAGTATGAAATAAAAACAAAAGCGAAAGGAAGAAAAATCTACCCTTGCTTCGTCCTGGCACCAAGATTCCAGGAGCTCGCAGTCGTTCATCTTCTCTAACACGGCCTGATCTGCCAGTAGTATTTGTCTGCACATGTATTGGAGGGCCACCTCCCCTGAGCAGTTCAAAATCGAGTTGATTAGAGGGGGAGCGCTGCGCGTGACAGGGGCAGCAATTGGAGCAACTGGGCCACTCCGAGTTGTACGGGGTCGCTTAGACAGGGGGAGCACATCTTCCTCAGACTCGGAGGAGGGGCCCCTCATTGTCGTGGTATGGGGAGGCGGTCTGGAAGGGCTGGAGCTCGGTAAGCGAGGGGGTTATGAGACTGGGGTTTGAGGAGATGTGTCTGGATCTGCCCCAAGAACAACTCGCTCTGGAGCAGCCTCTGCCCTTTTCTTGGATGCAGCAAACATCTGACGCATCATCTTTCCTGAAATAAGAAGAGAAAAATAAGACTTGTGGAAATTAAAGGGTATAATAAAATAGACCAGGATAAAGGGAATTTTACCTATCTCCTTGGTCAAAGGACCCATTTCAGATTTTTCGTTAAAAAATTCTAAGAAATGGGGAAGGAGGAGATTAGTGACGTGAATAAGATTCCCATTAAGGGTAGAGATTGTTTTTTGCAAACTGAGAGATCTGTCCGCAACAGAAATAGGCGGATAAGAAGGTAGCTTTTTAATGGGCTTAGGACGAAAACCCCAATCTCCGTTGCAGTGGACAAAGAAAAACTTCTTCCTCCAGGACTTATTGGAGGAAGGGAGTTTGTAGAAAAAGTGGACGCCAGGTCTGGCGCTGAGGTAGAAGCAGTCTAGGTAAGAGCTCTTTGCCTGGAAAAGTTGGAAGAAGGTGTGGGCTGTTGGATCCAGGCCAGCATAGCGCATGCCCAGATTATAGCACACCATGATCCTAAATGAGTTGGGGGTGAATTGGAAGACAGGGATTTTATAAAGGGTTGCGATCTCCAACATCATCGGATTCACCGAGAGGTGCAAGCCTGCCTAAAATTGGTCAACATAAAAGGTCAACCAGCCTGCCGGCGCCTGGCAAGCCAGAATACACGCCAGAGGACTAATAGGGTCAAAAGGCTTGTAAATTTTATACTTATAACGGACCTCTTCCATCGTCCGATCACTGAGAATGGAAGGGATTTTAGGATGACCAAGGACGGGCGGAGGATATTCTAAGCAAGAGGAAGATGAGGGGGTAGCCACCGTCGCCCGGGTAGGAGACAGTGATTTGTACATATTTGTATGTGATTTTCGTGTGTTTTTGCATCGTATGTTGTGTGCTTTTATGTGTTTTAAGTTTATCTTTTTATCGTTTTTCTTCCTTTTTATGTTTTTTGTTTCTTATGGTGTTTAATGTGTTTTTACTTTATTTTGTATGAAATAATCTAACTTTGTTTAATGTTAATATCTTAGCTCAAAACGAGGAAAACGGGACAAGCGACGAGCCGAAGCCATGCAGGTGCATCGACTGACGCACTGTCGACGCTACGCCCGCGTCGACTGACGCACTGTCGACGCAAACGCTCTGAAGAGTCGATCTTGGCTTGCGTCAGTCGACGCACTGCCTGTCAACGCGTGCAGCCTGGCTCGCGTCGACTGACGCACTGTCGACGCACCATCGACGCAAATGCTTTGTTGCGTCGACGCACTGCCTGTCGACGCGTGCATCCTGGCTCGCGTCGACTGACGCACCGTCGACGCAAATGTTCTGTTGCGTCGATCCTAGCTCCGTCGATCGACGCACTGCCCGGTCGACGCGTGCAGCCTGGCTCGCGTCGACTGACGCACCGTCGACGCTCCGGCAGTTTGAGCGGTTATTTTTGAAAAATCTACAAAAGCCTGTGGTTTTCTTCATTTTCAAGGGCTGAGACGAGGGGGAAAGGTCCAGATATTATCAATAACCCTCGGTTCATGCCACCATTCGATTCAAGCAAGGTTAGAGTTAGATAATTCGTAGTTTCATTGATTTCTACGCCGTCCGACGTTCAAGGCCGTTTATCGCCTCTGAGGATCGTTCGATGGCTGATGCTTTCTATAGATTATAGGTTTTTCTGCACCTTTTATTTGCTTTGTGTATTTGGCTTCAATGACCTTTGCTTTGATGTTATTATGCACTTTAAGTTTCGTTAATTTAGTCGTTTTCCTTTTATCATTTTTCCTAGTTGTTAATTTATTTTTATTGCTTTAGTAGTTAGTTGTTAGTTCTCATAAGGTTAGATGAATGATTATGTTAATTTAGTTTTGTATTTCTTTTATTATCGATTGTGATCATGCTTGTGTTGCATTTATGATTTGATTACGATCATGCTTGTTAGCTAGATTTATTGTTCTAGTGTGCTTTGGGTCGTTTAGAACCATCGGGATTGACAACCCCGATTGTGGAGATGATTCTGGCACACTAGATCCTCGCTTTTATAAATCGTTTTTAAAAGCTTTTAATTTTATTGATCGTAGATGTTAGAAAACCTCAAACTCAATTTGATCGCGTGTTTAATTTAGTCTAGTCTAGTTTTTATTTTCGTTTCTACGTACGTAAAATTGAACACCAAAATAGTTTCCGATTAGTCTTCCTTATGATTCGACTCGAGTCATCTTATCGCCTACAATAGCTCCGTTCTCTTGCGGACGAGCTTTTCATTATTTTAAACGTGAAAAAGTTCAATTCAGACAGCGAGGAAGAGGAATCCGCCGCCGCCTCATGACTAGCAGACGGTGAAGAAGACAGAGTTGCCGCCGCTTCTAGAGCGGTGGACATCGAAGACGAAGAAATCGCCGCCACTACTGGGGCAACAGGCGGCGGAGGAGAAGAAGCCCTCGCCGCCGGATAAAGGGGAACAGACGGAGGAATATCGGAGAGAGGGGCAGACGACGACATTATAAGAAATTAAAAGAGTAAAAGACTAAGGAAGTACCTGGTCTACAGAGATGATCGGAGAAATGGAACGGAGGAATCGAAGTCGGAAAACTCGCCAGAAAATATTGGAGAAAGGAGAAGGAAACTCGAGGATTTTTTGTGAAAGTAAAAAATGAAAAGCGAGAGAAAGAGAAAGAATAGCGGGAATAAAAGGAAAGTAGATAAATTCAAAAAATGAAAATCGAGAAAAAAGGGGATTTGGTGGGATCTCCGCATTTAATACGGGCAGACAAACAGTACCCTAAGTGATGAGCTGGAAGGCCAACCGTCTGAGGGTAGGTCACACGCCGCTGACTTGTCAGTACTCTGATAGACGTGTGGCAATAGTAACCGTTTGGGAAAATGGGCAGACACCACTAATGCTAATGATTAGGCCTGGTTGTCAGGCGGATTTCTTGGGATTCGTACCAGTACGAGAAAAAATAAAGGATATGTGGGAACTCATTTATTTGGCCCTGGAAAGTCACAGCTCTACCCCAACCATTTTGGGGGGAGGAGTTGATGAGGCATAAATAGGCCAGACCCGAATTGGGGTAGACCTGAATCTAGATAGTCGAAGAAGGGAGCTCAGGATGGCTTACGCCTGGTTTGGCCTTGTTTTCTTAAGAGCTGAATAGATCAAGAGCAGCGTCACCTCAGCCCAGGAGTTGTCCTAAGCTTAGTAGAACTGAGCAGCGTCATCTCAGCCCGGGAGTTATCCTGAGCTAATAGAAGACCTCCTGTGAGTTAAACCTTGAAAACATAAAGGCAGGCTTGCGAGTAGAAAGGAGACCAGGACTAGGGAAGACCTGGTCCTTTATCCTTGCCGGGGGGACAAGTGGGACCACTTGTCAGAGTTTGTTGTTTAAACGGTTCTTGATTCGCGGCCTTTGTTGCCTAGATCATGGAAGGGGTCCCCACTGGGAGAAATTATAAGTATCTCAGCCCCAAGGCTAAGAGAGGTATGTCATTCTTTGTGCATTCCTTGCTTTGCTCACTAAAAACACTCCATACGCTTTCTGACTTAAGCATCGGAGAGGTTTCCACCGAAAAACCCCCGGTGGTCTTTTTCTGACGTGTTTGTGTGTGCAGGTTGGAAAATAGCGCAAGGTCTAGGCGAGGTTATACTTTTGGGTGAAACAACCACTTATCACAACTTACATCACCACGTCTTCAACCTCCTCTTTGACCGGCTACAGTGATGCCGATTGGGGAGGTTGCCCCGACACCCGTCGCTCCACATCCGGTTACTGTGTTTATCTCGGTGATAATCTTATCTCATGGTCCTCAAAACGCCAAGCAACGATATCCCGCTCTAGTGCAGAGGCCGAAGACCGTGGTGTGGCCAATGTAGTGGCCGAATCTTGTTGGATACGTAACCTATTGTTGGAACTTCACTGCTCTATCTACAAGGCCACTGTCATTTATTGCGACAACATATCAGCCATATACTTAGGGGTGAGCGAAACCGGGTACTCGGTCAATTTTCTTGGAACCAGAACCGGAACCGGTCAAGACCGGGTTCAAGAAAAGAGAACCGGTCACAGAACTGGTACTAACCGGGTCCAAAATTTTTGGAACCGGTTTCGAAACCGGGGACCCGGTACCATGCAATCACCAAAAATTATTTAATACAATATTTAATTAAATGGATTTTGTGTATTAAATTATACTTCTTTATTAAATGACAATAATCTCATTATACCATGCAATCACCAAAAATTAAACCACATACTATTTAATCAAATCTTACTATAATTGTTAGCCATTTTTTAAAAATAAAATCTTAGTGCATAAATAATTATATAGATAAACTATAATAGTAATAATAACAATAAAGAGTTGGTACCGGGTACCTGGTTCAAAAACTGGTACCAACGGGTACCCAACCCCGAAATCGGTTCCACCGGGTACCCGATGGGTACCGGGTTTCGAAAGTGTGGACCCAAAACCAGAACCGATCATAACCGGTTCCAAGAATTTGGAACCAGAACTAGTACCGACGGGTCCGGTTACGGGGCTGGACCCAGCGGGTCCCATGCGATTCCGGGTCCGAAATTGGGTACCCATTATTTCTGCTCACCCCGCATATACTTATCCGGAAATCACGTCAATCACCAGCGCACAAAGCACATTGAACTCGACATCCATTTTGTACGGGAAAAAGTTGCGCTAGGCCAGGTTCAAGTTCGTCATGTCCTTTCCCGCTACCAATACACAAATATTTTTTCAAAGGGCTTGCCAAAAATTCTATTTGACGATTTTCGCTCCAGTCTCAGCATACGACCTCCTCCCGCTTCGACTGAATGGGTGTATTAGAATACAACCACATTCTTTGTATCTCTATCATATTATTGTTTCCTATAATTTGGTCTTTGTTTCCTCAATCATAGGATTGTTAACCTAGGATTACGTTTTATATTACGAATGATTTGTACTATTTATATTGTACGTTTTACCTCATTATAGGCAAAGGGAAATAACGTTTTTTAAAGACAATTCATGTAGTTTCTTTAAAAATGTGAAAATGATCAATTAAATTCAAACACTATTAAAATAAATAAATAAATTATAATTATATTACGTTTAAAAATATAAAAAAATTCATTTCTAATGGAACATGAATTATGAATTATGTGTAACATTTCTGACATCTTTAATACAACATAATAGTTTTAATGACATTAAAATTAAGTATCCATAAACCACTGAAAATGCACTTGTGGATGATTTAGAGTATGATGTTGGGCCCTCTCGACGCAAACGTCGCATATACCCTCCACATTGTACATAGGAATTAATAAACTTCACCTGAGAGACACATTCCCTTCATAAGATTACAACACGTGACTGGCTACCAAATATGATAAGCACTAAAATGTAAAATTGACCATGTATGATGTATATTTATTAATCTGGGATTGGTTTTCGAAGAAATCTTCCCACTTTTAGCATTTTTCAATAAGAAATTGAAAAGTAACCACATCCACGCAAACAATGTTTTATAGTAATTTTGACTTGAAAATCACAGCAAAGAAAATTGAGCTACGCCGACGGAAAATACTGATAGACAACAAATTTTCAATCAGAGACGGACTTATATATAAGCTTGAGGGGGTTACGATCCTCCCAAAAAAAATTAAAAAATCCTAATATTATTTATAATTTTTTTTATTTTTATAATTATATATACATCCCAAAACTTATAAATTTATAGTTTGATCTAGTGGTTAGTGTGTTTAATCTCTTTTCAAATGTTTCATTGTTCAACTCCTAGTCTTGAATATTTTCTCTTCTTTTTTCTTTCTCTTTTATCTCTTGTTTTTCTATATTTTTTATCTTTCTTTTTATATTTCTCTTTATGTTTCCTTTTTTTTTCTTTCTCTTTATCTCTTGTTTTTCTATATTCTTTATCTTTTTTTTTCCTTTAATTTCCTCGTTCTCATTTGTTTCTTTCTAGTGTTCTCCTTTTTCTTTCTAATTCATATATTTTTTATTCTTCATTTTTCTTTCCTTTTATTTTCTTCTTTCTCATTAATTAAATTTAAAAGCAAAAAATATAGAATTAAAAAAATCACCACTCTCTCTTTCTTTATATTTTTCTCTCTCGCTATTTACCTTAAAAAATAACAATATAAAACTAAAAAAGTATCACTAATTTCTCTATTTTTTCCTCACTTTTTCTTTTTCTCTTTCTCTATTCTCACAAATTAATGGTACCAATTTAAAAGTAAAACATATCTCTTTTATTCTCTTTCACCCTCTCTAACTCATATTTTCTTTTACTTATTATTTGTTATTTCATGTTTTTTCTAATTTATCGTAACACCAAAAAAGTTAAAAATATTTTTTTCTTTCCTTTAATATAACACCAATCGATTCTCGATATTTTATCAAATTATTTTTGTCTTTTAATACGCGACCTCCCCAAACTAACAATCCTGGATTCGCCCCTACTTCCAGTATATACTGACGGATTGCTGACGGTTAACTATGCTGACAGGTTTGTTGATGGCATAGCCGTCAGCAATTTGCTGACAGCCTATACCCGTCAAAAAAAGAAAAATAATATTTACGGGCAACAAGCCATCAATAATTTAATTAAAATATAATTTATAATATTATAATTATAATACATTAAAAATAATATTATATATTTATAATTTAATTAATTATTTATAAACTGAAAGATATAATTATATTAATCATTTATAAATATAATTAATTAATTAATTATAAATTTAGTTTAATTACAATATATATTTATAAATATAATATAATTATTATATATTTATATATTTATAATAATTATATATCATTATTTATATACAATATATATTTATAATTATTTATAAATAATTATATTTATAATATATATTTTATATGTATTTATAAATAATATATATTTATAATATCATTATTCATAAATAGAATCTTCATTTATAAATATAATATAATTATTATATATTTATATATTTATAATAATTATATATCATTATTTATATATAATATATAATTATAAATAATGTATTTATAAATAATATATATTTATGAATAATATATATTTATAATAATAATATATATTTAAAAACTATTTTTTCATAAATATAATATAATTATTATATATTTATAAATAATATTATATGTTTATAATAATAATATATCATTATTTATATATGATATATATTTATAAATAATATATTTATCAACAGTTTATATTTATAATTAATAATATTATGTATTTATATATCATTATTCATAAATATATTCTACATTTCTAAATATAATATAATTAATTATAATTGTAATTTATAACTTAATTTACATATCGAATATATATTTAAATATATAAACTCTTACATGTAATTGATTTGGTTAGACGCTAACACCACTTCTCTATTTACAAGAGACTGTGGGTTTAAATTCCACCAATGACATATGTGGGATTTAAATTGATGCGGTTGGATTTAAATGACATGGTGGGATAAATGTCATGTGTTGTATAGGGCTCCGTAATGGAACCCTATCTGGTTCTATAGAAAAATTCGGGCTAAGCCTACCCAATTATTTTTTTTGTAATATTTTATAAATGCTGAATTGATGACGGGCGCAACCCGTCAGCATGTCGTCAACATTTGCTGACGGGTACGTTAATCCCGTGAGCAATCAATTTGCTGACGAGTATTATAAAAAATTGTGACAATATTAAAAAAAAGGTGATTATATTATCTTTTAGTCAAATACTTGACAAATATATGTAGATTGAAATTTTTTTCTTTTGTATAAAATTGATACTTTTATAAATAAAAGTGATAGTAAAAGAAAAATGAATTTGACACACTGATTTTGAGCAGTGTGGCATCAGACAATTAGAATTAAAAAATAATAATAATAACTATGGAATTGGAATGTATGAAAGTTGAACAATCGTTTAAATTCTTTGTTATTTAACATAAATAAATGAAATGATAGAAGACAAATTTAAACTAATTAATTATTATCATATTAATTTAAGTCCACCTTTGCCTTTTTTTTTTTTTTTTTTGGTTGGGACAGAAATAACTAATTTTTTATATCATTTTCACCCCAAATTAAGGCTAAGTTGGGAAAACAAAAAGATAAGAGGTTCGGCAAATCTCAAGTGTATCTTGGTAGCATCATTTTCATTTGACTTTGGGCATATATTGGCCAGTTTGAGGTTATAATTATTAATTGCAAGATGGCCCCTCAGTATCACCTCATTATGCGTTACTTGTAATTGTTTCTCAATCTTTGCTGAAATTAAATAAGTATCGTACTCTGGCAAGCTGGCGCCATAAATTGTAGCAATATTGCTCACAGATTTCAATTAATGTGGTTGGAAGTTCAACAGTAATCAACTTAAATATAAGCCACATATAAGACTGCTTAGACCGAAAAGTATATAGAACGACAAAATTCATGTTTCTAAAACCCTTAAAATAATTGAGACATTTTGACTACGTGTAAACATGGTGGATGGTGGTATTTTAGAAGTGCATTTTAATAAAATCAAAAATAAAATAAAAATGGGACTCACTCTTTTTCTTTGTTCCTCCCTCCCACTCTCTCTAACACCGTAAAAGGAATAAGTTTGAATTGAAATATAAAAAAATTTCAATTATGATTGTTATTGATGATCTTTTGCTTAAGGCCCCCAAAATTGATTAATTCATTCTTTACAAGTAAGTTATTTTTATGTCGAGTTAGAATATAGAAGTCTGCTCAGACACATTTCTTTTTTTTTGATTTGTTTTTCATGAAAATTTCAGGAAAGATAAGAGTGTCATTGCAATTTTTTCCCCTTTCCAATTACATAAAAAGTGAAATGATTTCAAAATCATATATCCATATAAATTGATCAATATATTATTATAAACAATCACACTTGTTCGTTTTCATATTAGGAAAGCTTTCAATGTAATAATTTATAAATAAAGCCAATTATTAAGTAAATCATACTAAATAAGTCCTACATGAGATGTGAAAATCCAAACTTAAAACCTATTATCTTAAGACCAAACTGTATTCCAAATTCCAATAGATGATCGGCTAATTTTAATTATAAAATTATATCCACCAAATTATAATCATAATATGAATACTTACAAGGTTTGGCAACCGTTGCTGGTTGGCCGTGGCTATACCTACAGAGTGCATGATATGATATGATTAGATTGCATTCAATTTGTGTTTATCATTTAGGGAATATAATTACTCCGCGCCTTAACCCATTTAGATTGAAATGCGCTTTGTTAGGTTTCATTTCTGTTATTTTGGAGATTGAGATTTGCTTTGTCAGGTTTCATTATGTCATTTTGGAGATAAAGTAGTATTTATGAAATGTACACAAATATAATACTTCCTCCGTTTCTTAATAAGTGTCATTTTAAAGTTTTTGTTAAAAATTAAGGAACATAATATTTAACCAATACATCCTCAATCAATTAATAATATACACATTTAATTACATAAGCATAAAATGGATTGAAATATTGGTATGTAATGTTGGTTTGAATTTTAATAACATTGGGTGTTTTTTTAGGGGGAGTTGCTTAACTTAGGGGGAGTTAGTAATTTTATATTTGCTTCTTAGTGTTTTGTCAAAAAAAGGCAAAAGGGAGAGATTGTTGAGAAATTTATTCTTGACAATAATTCCTATTTTGTTATTTGCCTTTCTTGGGTACAAAATAAGTTAGGAAACTAGATTTAGGTATATATTGTGTTTCCTAATTTATGTTTAAGACTTTATTTGTTTCCTAAATTGTGTTTAGGATGTGTTTTAGGTATTTAACAAGTTTAGAAATTTATAATTGTCTATTTAAAACATGGATTCCTAAAGCTTGGATACATTGGTTTTTGACGCACGGATTTCTTGAAGACTCGACGCACGACGCAAGACGCACAAGAAAAGAAGAAGAACACGAAGAAGAGAAAGCTACTTGGAGCCATTGATCGTGAGAAACAAGGTCTTCGAAGTTGCGTGACCGACGAAGAAGATCTTGCCATTTCGACAACAAGTATTTAGTATCAAGTTTATTGATATTTAGTTTTCATATATTACTTAATATTTTTGTATTGAACGTGAACAAGAAAGTAATATAGTTTTCGGGTTTGTACACCAAAGTTCACAAGTATTTACTTGTGAATTGAATTTGTTATCTCGTGTTCTTATCATTTTATTCCGCTGCATATTTTATATTTTACTCTGGTCGATGTTGCTAAACAATGTTGTTTAACATTGACTAACAACATCATAAATTTGAGAATTATTCTTAAAATCATAAACCTTCTAATTTTACACTGATAAAATATCAAATAAAATACGTGTGTGGTACGAGTACGGGCACATCATGCTTACAGAAATATATGTGCTTAGCTTCTAATCGGTACAATCTATCGTGGTCATGGCTAATCCAATTCGACTAGCCTCATAATTTATTTTCATAATTGAACCAATGGATAGAAACGGTCAAAGCCAGTTAAAACGGTACAACTTGAGTTTTTTTTTTTCCTTTGTATTTTAGCTTTTTAATATAATAATTAAACCAACTATGCTATTGTTGTTGTTAGTTCTAAAAGGTTACCAACAACAACAATAATAATAATAATAATAATAATAATAATAATAATAAATGTACATACAACATGTAATAATAGTATTGCATTTGACATTATGATGCAACACAAACAAGTTAAAAATACTTTCCTTCTAATTTCTGAAAATAAATTAAACTCGTTCAGTGCCTATATATATAATAATTCCTTTATTCACCCTTCAATTTATAATTAGTAACCCTAAATTACCCCCCTTTCTCTCTCCTTAAAGATAAAAGTAGTCAAATTAACTTACGAAAGAGATTCTTAAGTAGTTAAATCAAAGGAGATGATAGATTTGAAAATAAGAAAAATAATTAGGGATAAAATTTGATCTAAGGGATAATCCGTTAGTGCGTCCTAACAAGGGTGTTGCCCAATTAAAAAATATATATATTTGATTTTAGAAAAGATAAATAATAATTTGTTTCAAAATCAAAAGACAAGTATTCAGAAACGGTGGAATAGTTTTAATTCAATCCCTGGCGCACGGTTGAACATGTAAGATGCCCGTGGACATGGACGCAAGTTTGGCAAATTGGCCTATTACTCTTTTTACTTTATTCTTAGCCCACCAATAATGGATTGAAAAATGACATAAGCATAAAATGGACCATTTGAGCATAAAAAGACTCACATGCAACGCGGAAACATATCGGTCTTTCTACAAAGTACGTCAATAATTATATTCGGATCGAGAAATAGGGCCCCAACAAAACGCGTTTCAACAGTTTGCTTTCTATTTGGCTGACAAAACTAGTAATGACCTTTTTGCAGGATCAATGGATTTCTCAACAAACCACACGTAGAACTTAGTTTTCTATTCTCATTTTTATTTTATTGACATATATACTTGACTAGGTGTCAAATTGTGCTGCATTTTGTGTTGACACAATAAAGACACAAACACGATCAGTTCAAACACAAATACGGAATGATATAAGTCGAGTTATTATCGTGTTGAGATAAATAGTTTCATGATTGTTTGTGTAACCAGTGAGATTTATCTGTCTCATCGATTGGTCGCCCCATACATGCCAATTGATCACAGAGATTTTTGAAAACCGCCCCGTAGTCAACGGAGCGAGCTCCTTTCTTCAAGAAATGGAGTTCGTCTTTGAGGCACTCGGGCCTTGGAGGTTTGATTTAAAGCAGTTGCGAGGGTGGTCCATACGGCGTGCGAAGTGGAGCATCCAACCACGAGAGTCATCGCCTCTTCAGTGAGAGTAGAGACGATGAAGCCGCGCACGATCTGGTCCTTCTCTAGCCATTCGACGTAAGTAGGGTTGGGAGAGGAGGTCCCGTTTGCAGTGATGGTTTCTGATGGGGAAGAGCGAGAACCATCCACGTAAGGGAGGGATTTTTGAGTGGAGAGAAGGGGATGAATCTGACCATACCACATCAAGTAGTTGGTAGATTTTAATTTGATAGTCATGTGGGTCATGGCTTGAAGAGTGAGTGTTGAATTGAAGGAATTTTCTCAGGTCATGGCGGACTAAAAAATTGCAGCATAGTGAAGCGTGATACTTTGGATCGCGAAGATTAAGGTTTCAATACTTGTTAGGCTGATACCATGAGAGAATAATTGTAATTCCTCAATAGAGGATGGGAGTCTATTATTCACATATATATAATTATAATTAAAACAATTAAGATCCTGAAATTAAGTAAATCAAATATACACAAATATATGGTAAGATATGACAACTCATCTAAGAATCTTCTAGATCGTCTATTCTAAGAATGTCGTATCAAAAATTATTACCGATTTACTTAACTATAACGCACACACATACACACATAACTTACACTATAAATCATCACCAAGTTGAAGTAAAAGAAATTTAAGTGGAAAGAAACATCAATCTTTTATGTGGACCTAATTTCCTAAAAATCAGTAAACCATCCTCAGATTTAAAGTGGACTAAGTTAGCAGTCATAGCCTTTATGCCAAATTCATTGGCTCCAACAACCTTTGGGTAGGGGTGGGGACTCATTGAACCATGACATCTTGACGAACACAAATACTGAACGTAAAGAGACAATAAATTTCTTCGAACTTGAGTTTAGATTTAATTTTTACTTAGCAACCTAATTTTTTGGGCAACTAACTATCCAAAATTTGCGGGAGTATCAACATTAGGAAATCGGAGTTGAATTTGGATTATTTCAAAAACATTTTCTACATATCAAAGGGTTCAATCAACGAATATCTCAATTGCAGCTGGATAGGACTTGCAAAATGAAACACCCCCACAATCTAGGTTGCAACATGGAGAATCAGAGGAGGATTCGGTTTTTCAGATTTAGGAATAAATTAAAAATAAAGTCTCATTCACACACATACTATATTGCATCAATATTCATAGTTAAACATTTCAAAATGCATCACCGAATCCTGATTTATTAAGAATTATTCTCTCAAGTTGCAAAAATTTTATATATATATATATATATATATATATATATATATATATAAAATTTATGCACACGCAATTGAATCTATACTATTTTTATTTTATATAATAGGATTCTTTTTTAAAAAGTAAAAATAAATTTGTTAAAATAAGAAAAAAAGGTAAATAAATAAAAAAACAGGAATTCATAAAACTAGAAAACATTAGTGCGTAATGTTTACTATTTTAGTTTTCAATGTATAATCTTATTAAAGGAAATACATATTTAGTGTGTCTTTATCAACAAGTTATTGATGAGGGTAATTTAGGTATTCATTAGTCTTTTTGTAAATATGTTACTGTGTAATTTGTACCCTATATAAAGGGGCCTTAGTTTAATGAGAACCCTAATCTTTCTCCGCCTCTCTTTTCTTCAGTATCTTTGCTGCTTTTACTTTTACACGTTATAAGCACGAGATTGCTCTTGAATTTTTGAAGATACAATCAGACAAATCAAATTGTTTTACAAGCACTAGTGCAAAAAACGCGATTGGTGGCGGTTCAAAACAGCCTTTAGAGGCGGTTATGAACCGCCTCTAATACTGGCGATGCTTAAAGTAAAACACCCGGGTAGCGGTTCTAAGAACGGCTGCCAATATTATTTTTGGCATCGGGTTTTATGAAAACCGCTGCCAAATATAGAATTCGGGCAGCGGTTATTATATAAGAACCGCTGCCAAAACCAACCGATGCCAAATATTCAAATCGGGCAGCGCTTCTTCGCGAACAGGCGCTGCTAATACTACTATTAGCAACGGTTATTAGCCAAGAACCGATGCCAAAAGCGCTATTAGCAGCGCTTGTTAACAAGAAGCGCTGCCAAAACCAACCGATGCCAAATACGGAACCCGGGCAGCGCTTCTTAACTAACAGGCGCTGCTAATACTGATTTTGGCAGCGGTTATTATATAAGAACCGATGCCAAATATTCAAACCGGGCAGCGCTTCTTCGCGAACAGGCGCTGCTAATACTACTATTAGCAACGGTTATTAGCCAAGAACCGATGCCAAAAGCGCTATTAGCAGCGCTTGTTAACAAGAAGCGCTGCCAAAACCAACTGATGCCAAATACGGAACCCGGGCAGCGCTTCTTAACTAACAAGCGCTGCTAATACTGATTTTGGCAGCGGTTATTATATAAGAACCGATGCCAAAATATTCAAACCGGGCAGCGCTTCTTCGCGAACAGGCGCTGCTAATACTACTATTAGCAACGGTTATTAGCCAAGAACCGATGCCAAAAGCGCTATTAGCAGCGCTTGTTAACAAGAAGCGCTGCCAAAACCAACCGATGCCAAATACGGAACCCGGGCAGCGCTTCTTATCTAACAGGTGCTGCTAATACTGATTCTGGCATCGGTTCTTAGATAATAACCTTTACAAAAAAGAGTATTAGCAGCGCCTGTTAGATAAGAAGCGCTGCCAATAATAGTTTTGGCAGCACTTTAGTACTAAGAAGCGCTGCCCGTAATATATTTTGGCATCGGTTCTGAGAGAACAACCGATGCCAATTCGGTTTTTTTTTTTTTGCACCTGAAATTATAAAAAAAAACAGCTCCAATCCATAAAATCTGCCCCAAAAATTCACAAAATAAGCTCCAAAAATTCACAAATTCTGAAAATCCCAAAATTTATTATAAATCATACAAACCAAAAATATTCATAACAAATACAAATTGTCCAAACAAACATCATTCATGTCATAAATATCAAACAAGTGTTCAATCCTTAAATTCAACAAAAATTCTTATACCCACTCCACAACATAAAACGCATGCCTCCATTTCCTTTCATCCCCAACTCAACAAATGTGCTTACAATTACGAATTTAGTAGAACGTCAATAAAATATCCATTGGAAATATTAGACGATCGCTAAGGACATATGTATCGAGAAAACATAATACCATAATCAGAAAGTTTGCAAAATAAACCAGTTTATGATTTTTAACTGATATACATTCACGGGAAATTGGATATTGAAACTGCTTCAAAATCATAAATCGCATAAGTTTCAATAAAAAGTTAGCAAAGTAAACAATATACCAAAAAAAAAAAAGTTACTACCAAGATGTTGATTGAGCAGCACTGCAATGAGTGAGGTGGCTGGCTCCGGCGGTGGAGGCGAGAGGGAAGTGGCGTCAATTTCTAAAGGACTAATTATTTTTTGCCCTTACACTATCACTACAACATTATTTTTTTACAAAACTATTATATCCATTTTTCTTTTTTTGAAAAAAACTACGCTTCTGTAATTATTCTATCAAGCATTCCCTGGTTCTTTATTCCTAAAATACTGCAGTTTCATATATAGCATGTTATGGGTCAAACACAACAGCATTGGGTGTTCAACCATGAAAGACAAGAACAAAGTCATTAAATTACCAAAATAACAGTGTCCTCGAAACACTTTTCACTCAGCAACCAAGTATCTAAGGGGAATTTGGTGAAGGTTTCTTTTAGTAACCGGCGACTAACAGATGGCAAGCGTTTCGTGGGCCTCGCTCCCATCTTGTCTTGCCAAACTTGGGAAGGTAACTAATTAGCTCTTAGTTCAGTGCCTAGTTTGTTTATTTCTCAGGCCGTAAGAGATCTAGGACTGTAAAAAAAAACGCAAGCCAATTTTCCGAGAACTTCTATATAGTACCAAAAAATGAGTTGCACCACCTGATTGCTCAGCTAGGTGAACATCAAGTGGGTGAACTCTTTAAATCACATCTGCTGCGACCTAGCCCCCCAACTTGAAATTAAACCCAACACACATAAAACACGTAGATTTTGAAGATTCATGGTAAATAAATACGGAAGATCGCCAAAGACCTACTGAAGAAAGAAAATTTAAAAAAAAATGATGTACAACAATACCAGAGATAGTCAGCAGCCACCACCCAACCGCTGCCGCCGTGAATATTCCAAGACGCCGCAGTTACTTACCACCTGCTCCACGACCACATCACGGTTCCTAAAATAATCAATCCAAGAAATACGCTCAACTCTAGAACATAAAAAAAAAAACAATAAAATTGAACTGAAAAGAAAGAACTTACAGACAGCAACCTCGAGATACAATCTGGACAAATACGGTGACCTCTAAAACTCCAAAATCAAGCGCCGATTGTTGGTGAAAAAGCCGATTGCAAGTGAAAAATTCAGGCTAAGTACTTCAAGGGTTTATCAAATTGAAAAGGGTAAGTATTAAATTCAGGCTAAGAACAAGTAATTTTCAAGGGTTCAACAAGTAATTTTCGCGGGTATTGCTAAGTCGGATTGGAGCTACGGGTTGTTTTGGGGATAGTTTGTTCATAAGCAGCGTAT
>BMAC01000038.1:1387739-1398533 GCA_014905375.1 Phtheirospermum japonicum
ACCGGCTATAGTTATTACGGTTATTTTTATTTTTACCAATCTCCACTTTAACAATATCAATCCACCCTGATTTTTGTTCCAGCCGGCAATCTCTCTTGGATCACATCACCGTACAACTTGCACCACGTGCAGCTGATGAACTTTTTTATGGTGAAGATCAGGTAATAAAACCCTAGATTTTGTTCTCCTTATAATTTGCAAAATCATATCATTATTGGAATAGATTATGGCAGAAACATAACTGAAGTATTTTTGAAAAGCCATTTACTGGTTATTCTTTCATGAAAGTCTCACTAGAAATGTAATACTATACAATGGGGTAGAACATTTTTGACACCCTAAACAAACTTTTTTATGGTGAAGATCAGGTAATAAGACTCTAGATTTTGTTTTCCTCACTTGAATTTACAAAATTATAGTATCATTAGAGTAGATTATGCAGAAGACACGACTTTTATTATTTTTTTATTTTTCAAGTCATTTAATGTTTTCTTATACAAAGAAAAACTATTTCTATTTTCCCTTATATTGTTTTCTACTTTTTGGTATGTTGAACATAATTTCGCCAAGTAATAAATGTAAACACTTTTATTTCTCTTCATAATTGTTTGGAAATATCTTGAACATAATTTCGCTAAGTAATAAATGTAAGCACTTGTATTTTTCTTCATAATTGGTTAGAAATATCTTTCAGGAGTATGAGCTTTAAGAATTAAGTCTTATAGTGCCCATGTTATATTAATTTATATTATCATAGTTTAACTATGCCTTTTGGAGTTTTCAGTTGAGTACCACCTGGGCCGAGACAGTAGATAATGCTAGATCGGCTGCGAGGTTAGTTCTTGGTGGGCTTTCTGATGAGCATTATGGGCTGAACAATTTTTGGATTTCAAAAAGGATAAACTTAAATTCTCGTTTATATCTTCACCTTGTTCTTAATTTTCGAAACTTTATATTTTATTTTCTTAGTAATAGTGTTGATTCTCAAAAAATGTTGATTTTCAGGATATTGACTCAGAGGCACTGGTGATCCTTAACATATGTTACGAACGTTTGAAATCGGTATATTGTATGAAAACATTTCCGTTTTATCAATTATTACACACACACACACACACATACATATATTTATATATATATTATAATATATATATATATTATATATATATATATATAATATATGTGTGGTCAAGATACTAAGATTATTATATTCCAAATTTTTGTACAGATTCTTCAGAAAAACAAGAAACTTATGGATGTTGTTGTTGGTAAACTAGTGGAGAAGAAGAGTTTAACCAAACAAGAATTCTTTAACTTAGTTGAGTTGCATGGGTCTGTTGAAGCTCCGCCACCTAACATTCTCGATATCAGGTTGGCCAAATGCTTACAACTGCAAAATCTTATGACCCACAATGTGGAAGCAACATTACAGTGAAGGTATCAGGTTTTAATTCATCGGTCTCTTTTTTTTTTTTTTTTTTTTTCAGTTTTCAACTGAGTTCTAAAAGTATATAATCAATTTGATATTGAACCTCAATTTTCTGCTTTAAATTTAATCCACAAATTTGCTTATCACATGAAACCCTTTTTCCTTTTTATTTTTTCTTATTTTAGAGTGGCTGGTGGGGTAATAAGCACAAGCATTATTTGAGTTATTTTTTGTTAATAGAATATATATTTTTATTAAAGTGCTCGTCCTCTTGTTAGAAACCTTGAGATTGATTTGGTTGCCTTATTAATTTGCAGGATATTAAGGTATTTTGGTGGCGGTAGCTGTTGGTGGTCAATGCTATTGCATTAATTTAAGGATTGTGGGTATATAGTTACAACAGAGGACTTGACTAGTTTTTGGCATTCATTCTTTTGACATGCAATTGGATATGACATGTCTAGTTGTATCTAGAAATGGCATTACATTATTTGAAGATTGTGGGTATATAGTTACGTTAGAGGACTTGAATAGTCTTTGCGATTCATATCATTTGTTGAATATTTTCATTCACGCTTTTGTTTAAATAATAAATTTGAATTTTTGAATTTTTTACAGTATTGAATCACACCTTGTTGATTTCACTAATTATTTGTGTTTTTAATTTTACTATATATGGTCATTCATATATATATATATATATATATATATATTACCAATTAAAAACTGTTGTTAATACTAAAAGACATCGGTTTTTGACATTGGTCTAAGAGATGTTGTCTTTCTTATAATACACATCAGTGTAGATCTGATATAAAATCTCCGTTCACATGTCATGTGTTTTTACTACACTATTATTTTCTAATAGACAACGTTTTAAAACTGTCGTTTTTCTTGTATATATTTAACTACAGTTTTCAACCGCTGTCGTAAGATCATCACTTGTTACACCAATGGCTTTAATATCAGTTTGATATTCAAATACACAATATTCTCAAACCGATGTGAAATGTAGTATTGACATCGGTTTTAAACCGTTGTTAATAACCCCCCCCCCCCCCCCCCCCTTTTAACACCAGTGGATCTAACATCGGTATTATCTGTGTTAGACACCAGTTTACAAATGATGTTGAAATGGTTTTTTGTAGTAGTGTTTATTTCTTTAAACTTCATTCTTTCATTCATTGATTTAGATTTAGTATTCAAAAGTTCTCTTGCCCTTATCTCAATTTCTCTTTTTTTTCATAAGTTTACTCGAAAGAATTTGATTCACAGTGTGCTGTGCCGAGAAAAATAAATTCACCATTTTAGTTCGAAAGATTTTTCAGGTAAAGTACAATATTTTAATTTTTTATATTTAAATTAATAGTGTCCTGTTTTTTTATATTAGTTTTGAAATAAAATTTATGCATAGTTAAATTGTTGTTTATAAATTATTGCTATGTAGTTAAATTATTATTTATATTAGTTTAGAAATAAATATTTATGCATGTAGCTAAATTATTGTTTATAAATTATAGATACTTATAGTTAAATTGTTCTTTATAAATTGTTGATGTAACATATACTATTATTGTTATTTATAAATTATTTCTTAAATTGTTGTTTATATTTATGCATGCATTAGGTATATACAACCTGCTAAGTCAGCCTCCATTTCTAAATAATAGAGAAAACCCAACATATGCATGTGTATGTGTGTGTATAATATTATATATATATATATATAGGGAATTATGTTAAAATGAGAAAAATGTCCTTATTTGTGAATTTAGGGTCAATTATGGGTTTTAAATCTAATTAAATGGATGCATCAAGTTTTTTGTGTATTTTCTTATTTAATTAAAAGTATTAAGATTGTATAATAAAAGTAATGTTGGTGTATATAACTGAAATATTAATAAAACACTATGATTGTATAATAAAAACACTAATTCTTAGGTTCGACATGGTTCTCATTTGAACCCACCCATATATATATATATATATATATTCTCATTTAATTCTTGATAGATGACAAATTAAAGGATCAATTTGAATAAAACTAATAGAATGACGTATCAAAGTTTACTAACCTTAACACGTAGAGCATTAATTGGGAAAAACTTTCTTCACATTATTTCACAGAATATGAAATCATAACTGCAATTCACCTTGCCTGTTCAAATATTTCCTATGCAATAAATTTAACTTAGTATCACAACACCCACAAAAATCTTGAAATATTACTATATGCCAACCACGTAAATTGTTCTTTATAAATCATTGCTAACTATTCTTTATAAATTGTAATTAAATTGTAATTAAATTGAAATTAATAGACGAATTTAAAAACAAAAGTTAAATTTGAAATAGCACATTAGGTGTGCTATTCCATCAAATTATATATAAAAAAAAATTAAAACTACAGTCGCACACACTATATGTGCGATTTCAAAATATTAAAAAAACTTAAAATTAAAATTCGCACACTATATGTGAAATTTCAAAATATTAAAATAAATACAAATCGGACACTGTGCAATTTCAAAATATTAAAAAAAAGTGAATAATCGAATTTCATTCACGTGATTGCAGAAACAAAAATTGTGCCAATTTACCATACACTTCCAAATTGAACATCTATAAGTCTAATCTATCGTGCATGAGTCTAATAAATTTATAATTAGAAAACTATTTAAATAATAATATTAAATACAAAGACTTTAGAATTTTTCATATTTTATATAAAAAAAAGCATGTTAATTAATATAAATTACATAATATTTCGTATAATAAATTGCAGAAGTGATCAATTGTGAATTCCAATATTTAGTGATGTGTTTAATTGTTAGGATATATAGACAATGTTGAATTTAAATATGATCACCATAGTCGTGTATTTTGGCGGCCAAATTGTGCAAAATGGTTACGAAGTGAGGTACGACCGTCGGGCAATTGATTCTAAAAGGATTTCTCGTCAAACAAATTTTGCTGAGTTGACCAATATTTTGTTTACACTTACAAGGACTAATGTAAATCAAATAGTTTTAAAAGTCTCCGCTAAGTTTCGTTATAATAATATGTGTGGTATTGTTTCAATTGCTAATGAGCAAGATTTATGGGGATTCTTATATCCATCACTAGGCCTAGACTTTCCTTGAGTTGTATGTCGAGTCTGAGCCTCGAGGTGAAAATATCAACACATTTGCCTAAATAGATCATGATTATTATCAATATGCAGATCTTCTGAGGGACGAAAATATGTTTAGTATACCTATAGGGACACAAGATTAAACAAATGTGATTAATCAGGAGCATGACACAAATACTTGGGGTTCTAGTCATGATAATGGTGTAGAGAATGTTATATGAACAGATGATACACACGTGGCCGATCATTTTGGGCCAGACTTACCTCTTAGTTATGAACCTGATGAAATGTGAAGCGATACTAACTCTGAAAATAGTGGTAACGATGATGATCATGACGATGGTGTTGATGAGCACGGTGAGTTTGAGGATCGTGAAGCTGCCCAACATTTTGTGCGTCCTACTGCAATAAATCGCAAATCGATTGGAAATCTTCGTATGAGTCGTAAAATTTCATTTTTTTTTTATTCCAGCTACTCAGATGTACCAATTGATTCCATTGGGTTTCCTAAGCCATTGGAGATGTACAATTTTTAAGAAGGTGTCCTGATTAAGGGAATGGTTTTTAGAGATCAAAAATATTTGAAGAGTGCAGTGAAAGACTATCATGCCAAATGAGTGAAACGTATGTTTAGAGTGGTGGAAAGCTCACCAAAAGTGGAAAAAGTTGTGTGGAAGTCAAGTTTGTCAGGTGTGTCTTCTCAATAATGCGATTATTTTTTTAGGGCGAGCTACAACAAAATAAGTGTTATGTGGAATATCACCAAATTAGAGCCTTCTCACGAATGCCAGATGCATCCAACCGAATTAGGTCACAAAATTTGGATAGAGATTTTATTGTTGATACTCTTGTGGTCATGGTGCAGTGTGATCCATCTTATCGTGCCAAATTTGTCCAACAAATGATCAAGGACAATTACGATTATGATATTTCATATGATAAAGCATGGCAGGAGGTGAAACGAGCACGTGAGAATGGTTATGGTACTTGGGAGATGTCGTGTCAAATTTTCCCAAGTATATGCAGGTCTTGCAAAAATATAACCCCAATACAATCGTTGAGTGAAAACACAAAAACCTTGAGAACCCTGCAGTCAAGATGATGCACTATGTATTCTGGACATTCAAGCCATGTATTGATGTATTTACTCATTGTAGCCCGGTTCTTAGTGTGGATGGTACATTAGATGCTTGTCGCGGTGACATTAGATGCAAATAAATGATTATTGCTCTTCGCTTACGCAATCTAGATGAAGAGACTTCTGCTTCGTGGTCTTGGTTTCTACAAATGGTGTCTAGACACATTCTTCGGGTAGAGAGGGTGTTTACCTCATATCAGGTCGTCATCCAGGAATTATCAACTGTACTAGACAAATGGTTGAGTACCAATCCCCTAAGGGTATTTCCTCATTTCTGTTTGAGACATGTTTGTGCCAATCTTCATAACTAATTTAAAAATGCAAAGTGAAGGATTTATGGTGGATTGTCGGAGCTGCAGTTTCACCAGTATTATTCCGAAAGATAGTGGAGGAGATTAAGAAGATATCAGAACCTGCCTATGCTTACTTGGAGCGGATGCATAAGACAAAATGGACATTGTCCCATGATGGTGGAAAACGTTGTGGAGTTTTGACTACTAATATTTCAGAGTGTATGAACTCTGTCCTATAGGGTGCACGATGATTGCCCGTTTCTGCCATAGTGTGTTTCACATTCATTCGCACTGTTAAACTTTTATATGATAAAATGGTGAAGGGATCCGCTTGATTGCACAGGAATCAACCCTATCCAAGCAACATCATGGAGCAGTATTGATTAACAACAAGAAATTGCATTACACGTAGTCGTACAATTCTATCATCACCATACACAAATTGCTGATGTGACAATGTTTATACCGGGTACACGTGCTAAGACTCTTAAGGTTCAATTAACAACCCAAGAATGCTCATGTGGGAAATGGAGTAGTGATGAGATACCTTGTGCTCATGCAATGCAAGTTTGTAAGCACGTGGTCATTGATCCAACAAACTTCATGAGAGCATATTATAATACAAGCGCTTGTGCAAGAACATATGTTGTGCAGTTCGTTCCACTTCCCGATGAAGATGAATGAGACGATGCAACATTTCAATTAGTTCACGATCCAACCAGGCGAGCTCGTGTTAGACATGGAAGTGACATCACTACGAAGATACGTAATTCAATGGATTGGGCTATTACACGTGAGCGACAACAGTATGAAGCATCTTCGTCACAATTAGCAGTGGCTAAAACGAACTGTTTATTTTTTCTCCTATTTGTGCATAGTGATACAGTATATTTAGGTTTGGGACCGAGAGCACAAATAATCCTTGGAAAAAAACCGAGGTGGTTAGATTCTCCTTGGAAAACCCAAGGCCACTTCCCCTCAGTTTTTCCGAGGGGTGATAACTCCCCTCGGTCTTTTTAATAGAAAAGGCATATTTATCGATTAATTACTAGTTCTTGTGGTTCTAAAACAACGAAACACTTCTCTTGGTACCTTACAAAAATCATGACGCCTCGTTAATTTACGTTTCCAAGAGAAGAAGTTCATCAATCGTATTATGGATACTGTTGATCGAATTACACGATAAGTGTAAATACGTACATTCTCGCTGATATTTTTCCAGTAAAACTCGGGTTAAAATCATCTCACTTGCCTAGAACGATATGATATGATTTGTTTTTAAGCAATTAATTATTTTTCTTTGTTTTCTTGATATTTTTTAATTAATTAAAAAATCAAAAAATAAAATAAAAATAAAACGTATTTACCGATCAATTACCAATTCTCGTGGTTCTAAAATAACAAAACATACCTCGTGGTACCTTTACAGGAATTACGACACTTCGTTACTTTACGTTTCCAATGGAACAAGTCGATCGATTGTATAGTGGATACTATTGATTGAATCACACGACACATGTATATACGTAAATGCTCGGTGATATTTTTCTAGTTAAACCCGGATTAAAATCATCCCACGTGCCTAGAATGATATTATATGATTTATATTTACACAATTATATATATATATATATATATATATATATATATATATATATATATATATATATATGGGAAAAAGATTGTAACCATTCTGTACTATACGCGTTTTTTGGGTTTGCATCCTAATATTTTTTTTGTAATTTAATGCATCCTATAATTCACAAAATTCTGAAAGTGCATCCTCTGACCAGCCAACTCGCCGAAACTCACCTAGTCTCGCGAGTGAGGTTGCATATTTTCAAACCCGTATACTTTAGGTGAGTTCCGGCGACTTTATTATTTATTTAAAACTAGATCCGACATATTTTATTAAATATTTTATTAAATATGCAAACTCACCGAATTTATTATTTATTAAATAATAAACTTTATTTATTTAATAAAACTAATTTCGATAAACGTTAGGATAAAATATGGTTTGCGTATTTATTTAATAAATTCTAGTTTTTATTTGATAAAACTAGTTTTTTCTAAATTTTGTATAGTACAGGATGCACTTTCAAAATTTTGTATAGTACATGATGCATTAAATTACAAAAAAAAAAACATTAGGATGCAAACCCAAAAAACGCGTATATATATATATATATAATTGAAAAAATAGGGGGGAGTAAAACTCCCTCTGAAAAACCCCAGAGGAAATAGTTCCCCTCGGGTTTTTCCGAGAGGATTTTACTTCCCTCGGTTTTTTAATTAAAAAAATAAAAAATAGAAAAAACATATTTATCGATCAATTACAAATTCTAGTGGTTCAAAAACAACGAAACACACCTCGTGGTACCTTGAAAAAAATTACGACGCTTCGTTACTTTATGTTTCCAATGGAACAAGTCAATTGATTGTATTGTGGATAATATTGATTGAATTACGCTACACGTGTAAATACGCTTATATTTTATAGTTAAACCCGAGTTAAAATCATCTCGCGTTCCTAGAAGAATATGATATGGTTTATTTTTACGCAATTATTTTTTTTTATTTTTCTATTTTTTATTTAATTAAATAAAACTAGGGGAGTAAAATCCCCTCTGAAAAACCCAAAGGGGAAATGGTTCCCCTCGGATATCTCCGAGAGGATCTTACTCCCCTTGGTTTCTTAATTAAAAAATAGAAAAAACGTATTTATCGACCAGTTACTAATTCTCCTGGTTCTACAACAACAAAACACACCTCATGGTACCTTCACAAAAATTACGACGCTTCGTTACTTTATGTTTTCAACGAAACAAGTTGATCGACCGTATCGTGAATGTTGTTGATCGAATTACACAACACGTTTAAATACGTACATGCTCGATGATATTTTTCTAGTAAAACCGGGGTTAAAATCATCCAACGTACTTAGAATGATATGATATGATTTATTTTTACGCAATTATATATATTTTTTATATTTATTTTTATATTAAAATAACCGAGGGAAGTAAAATCACCTCGGAAATACCCGAGGGGGAATAGTTCCCTCGGTTTTTTCTGATGTGATTTACTCTCCTCGATTTTTAATTAAAAAAATAGAAAAGTGTATACCGATCAATTACTAATTCTCGTGGTTTTAAAACAACGGAAAACACCTCATGGTAATATATATATATATATATATATATATACACACACACACACACACATACACACATATATTATTTTTTAAAGCTACTGTGTGAACATCCAAATTATTTACTTAACCAAATGAGAGAGAAATTATGTCGAGAAATTTGATATGAAATGAATTCAAAATGAGAAGACTAATATTGCAAATTTTGTCTATGAAACTTCACTCAATAAAATAACATTAAAATTGATAATAATGATATTAGACAATGACAACGTGCAAAAATCTCTCACACCAATGTACTATCCATTTGGCTTATTGTGACAAAGTGAGATGACAATACACAGCAGCAGAACTGCAGCTAGTTGTCCGAGTTTTCTTGTACTTCTAAGCAACAAATATTCTTTTTGTAAAAAAACAAAAAAGACGTTAGAAAAAACTCTGAAAATAGTTTATTTTTAAGCAATTATATTTTTTTTGATTTTTTTATTTAAAAAACCGAGGGTCACTCGGGTTTTTCCGATGGGATTTTACTCCCCTCAATTTTTTCGAGGGGTATATGCACTCGGTACGGCTTCTCTCAGAAAGCCTTCAGTATTACCTTCGATAATAATAGCGGCGAACATTGACGTTGTATTTTGAAAAATTTACCGAGGGGAGCTTTACTGAAGATTAGGGCTGTAATCAATTTTCTCAAGTTCGAGCTTGGCTCGGCTCGACTCGAAATAAATAATATTAATAAGAAAAACTAAAAAACATAAAATAAAATACTTAATATTATTTTTTATTATATATGTAAATAAGTAAGCATAATAAGGATAAAATGGTAAATCTATCAAAACTTGATTAGATTCACGAGCTTATCGAGTTGAGTATCAATGAACTCGAGTTCGACCTCGATACATGCTCGAGTAGCACTATAAAAAAACAGCAGTTTTCCGAGGGAAAAACCGAGGGAATTGTCTTCCCTCGGTATTTTTCGAGGGAAAAAACGAGGGACAAAAAAATCCCTCGGTTTTTTCCGAGGGAACGACATTCCCTCGGAATTCCCTTCAGAATTCCAGCGCCATTATTTGCCGCCATGATTATCGAGGGAAAAAACTGACGGAATTTCGAGGGAATAAAGCCCTCGAAATACCGAGGGAAAAAAATATCCCTAGGAATTTTTTTTTTATTTTTTTAAAATTCGCGAGGGAATTAAAAATCCCTCGGAATGAAACCGAGGGAATCTTAAATCCCTCGGTTTCATTCCGAGGGATTTTGGATTCCCTTAGAAATTTCAAAAAATAAAAAAAAAATTGGAAAAAATAGAAAATCGTAAAAACGAAATCGATCCTATCATCTTAGTCACATGGGGTGATTTTAACCCGATTTCGATCGAAAAATACCAACGAGCACGTGCGTATCCACGTGTCGTGGGATTCGACCAACAACAAGATGCGATCGATCGATGAACCCCTTCGTATGGAAACGCGAAGCGACGAAGCGTCGTGATTTTTCCATATTGGAGGAGGGGTGCATCTCGAGGTCGTGGAACCACGGGGGTCGGGCGTCGATCGTTTTGGGACGCGTTTTCTATTTCTTTCCGATTTTAAATAAAAATTGGAAAAAAAAACTCGAAAAAATAGAAGAATTAGTAAAAAATAGAAA
>BMAC01000038.1:1406987-1424041 GCA_014905375.1 Phtheirospermum japonicum
CACAAAACATTGTTAAAGTATCACAAAAGATTGCTAAAGTATCACAAAATATTGTTAAAATAACAACTTCTTACTCCTCGTCCTCACCGCCTCAGCACCACCACTTTCACCGCCCGTTGCTATTCTCAATCCCGCTTTCCATCGCAACCACTCTCGAAACCATCCCCCATTAATATCTTTCGACTGAATAAAAGGACTGCTTACTATAATCCGAGGAAGTGGTGAAGCAGAATATTCCTGACCCAGTTGCTGCCAAAGCCACCGCCCGAATGAGAAAGGTTTTGTTTGAAAACTTCCTCTGCGAACACACATAACAAATAGTTATCAAACAAAGCAAATAATACGAGATTTGTCACAGGAATGAAAAACTTTGCAGACAGCCGCCAATTTGAAATGATTTACTCGAACAATTGATGGAACTGGGAAAATAGAAGTAATTAATTGAAAATACATATAAAAAATGCATCACCAGTGCACTCTGCAAAGTAATGTATCTGATGATCCAATTCGAAAGAAAGTAAACTTCCTCACCGGCTCCTTCTTCATCTCCCGCGCCTCTTCCTCCTCATCAACTAACCCAACAACCGGACGCCGCTTAATCGCCACCGGATGCGGCTGCGGAGATGGAGTCTCGCTCACCCGGCTGCTCTTATTTTCCTTATCGGAACGAGGAGCGGGTGAAGCCTTGACGAATTGATGCTGCTCGCGCTGAGTGCGGAGCCTCTGGATGTTGCCCTCGATGCGGCCCTGGAGACGGTGGCGCTTGAAACTGAGCCCCCCCATGGGACCGTGCTCAACTTGATCCTGCTCATGGCCGCCTTGGACGGTACGGAGGTTGCCTAATGTACTGCATCCGGCATGTCGGCCATCGTCTCCGTCCTCCTCCAGATCTGCATCTCCGACGAACATGTGGTGGCCTCACACACGGTCTACGGCGGGATCCACGCGCTTGCTGACATGCTAAGGACCTGCAGCATAACGACGTCGTTTGTGGACATCAAGGGACCGCGAGATGGTGGAGAGGGAGATCGTGGAATGGAGGAGTAAGGTGCTATGTCTAACCAGCGGGTTAGGATTATGTTTGTTTTAATAATGTGTTATGGGTTAGGGATCCAGCGGGTCGGGTGGTTTGTGGGTTGCGAAAATGGGTATGATAAAAATTGGTCTCATGTTATGAGATTGGTCTCACCCAAGTATTTGCCTTATTGGTTTTGTCATTTGCAAGTATGAAAAGTAATTTTAATTCGGGAGAACAAAAGTGTTTAGTTTATAAAGAAGTATTATTTGATAACTGGAATAACTTCTAAAGTTTAATTACAAGCTTACGTGCCATTATAATGAGGGTGTTTGTTTTGGATAAAAATATATATTCAATGTTGCTTTTATAAAATGTATTCTAAAATATTATAACACAGTGGCATAGCCACTTGGAGACATGGAGGTAAAATTGTTCCCCCAAATTGAAAAGGTCCCATTAAGATATTATACTAACTAAAGAACTTAAAAAAAAAAAAAAAAAAAAAAACTGTACCACCTTTTTTTTTTGTTATATTTACATGGGTGTTAGTTATTGGTTCAATTGTGGGGTTAGTTTGCTAATTTTAATTGGAACTTTTAGTTGATACATTTAAGTTTATATTTTTCTTGCTACATGTTTGTCAAATAATTTTAATAAATTTGTTATTTATTGTTTTTGAAATTATTGTTGGTATTCCTTCTGATTGTGGATTTCTTGTAGTATTGAAATCATGATTGTTGTGTATAGTTTATATTCTTATTATTTAATATCAATTCAATTAGGAAATGAAGAATCACACACCTAAATCAAAGTAATTCAAAACAACGGGAAACCAACTCGGTCTTTGCCAATTTATATTTAAGAGCATGAAATCTCAGGATATTTCTTGATCTTCACCAAAAGAGAATAATGTATCTCAGTAATAATGAGTCTTATTAATATTACGATCTTTGTTGCAAGAAAAGAGAGTACTCTATAGATATTATTTAAAACAAATTCCAGCCTAATAATCATAATGTATAGATAAGAAAGTGATTTTGTTGCAAAAATTGTAATTTAGGAAAATTATAATATATTACTTATAATGAAAATCAGAATATGATTAAATAAAATCGGGGGTACTTATATAAATCTTACGTTTGACCCAAGTTCGAAAGTTTTATCTTATATTTGTCCGTGGTCTAGTTTGTCATGACAAATTCTTTGTTTATAAATAATAAGATAAATTACAATGGTGGCCGATTTTTATATTTTTTGATTTAAGAAATATGAACATATTCTTAAACATTAAAACTAAATACGCACCAAAAATTAAAAATATAAGAAAAAATTGTTAATATATTCCATGGGTTTGCTTATCACATTTATATATTAGTTTTGCCAATTTCAATTTCAAGATTACATAACAAAAAGAATTATTAATCATCCTATATGAATTTTGCTGAAATGCATTAAAAATTTAAATCCTAGTTAATACGTATGTGTATTATGAATTAAAAAACTTATCCACGGTGGACTACTCTCTCAAAAGACCAATATTTACATGGTATATACATACTTTTGTTTTCATTTCTCTAAATTCATAAGTTGTTGTCGAATATTTAATACATACTGTGTAAAAGTATATCATATTGTTCTAGTGATTATTATCTAATCCTCCTATTTATTAATTGTGTTGACACCTACCTTAAGTGTCAACTAGAGAAAAATTCAAATGACATGTGTTATTTTAGTATAATTCCTAAATTTGATGTTGCAATTTTGTGTGCATTCACATAATTTCCTTCCTTTTATGAAAAAATGGCCTAAGTATAAAATAGAGCTTTTTTTTTCCTCTAGGGTTTCATTCTATCACTTTTTATTTCTTCCCTCCCTATCAGCCGTTTTCTCTCCCATCTCATCTTATTTTTTTTTCCGAAATTACAATTCTTCTATCGGCCGTTTTCTCTCCCCTCTCCTCCTTTTTTTTTTCCCTGCATTACAATTCTTTCCACCGCCATTAAAAAGTTGGCCACTTCCATAGCTGAGTCACCACCACCTATGATGGCAAGGGGTTTGTTACGGAAGATAGGGGTAGCGCCATCACATCACATACTGCACGGGCAGATACGCCCCGATTCCAAAAGGTATCAGAACCCGTGAAATTGAGGCGTTTCGCAATGGCTCCAGTGGAAAGTATTACAGAATCAGTAAGGACAGTCTTAGAATCACTGAAGATTTTGAAAGGAGAAGCTGAAAAATCAACTTTGGAGACAGTCTCTGTGAATATCTGCGTGCCAAAGCGGAGGGATTGGGCGCGGCACTTATCCATGAGTTCAATTCCCCCAATCCCCTCAGGGAAACCTGGGAAATTCTCGACCTCGGAGTTGGTGGTGAGTTGTCCGCCAGGAGCGATGTCGTTGGCCATCCAACCCTCGAAGAGAACGGGTTTGAGCTCGGCGCGGGCGGCGCAAATTGCAGCGGTGTGTGCAGCGGGGCCGCTGCCAATTATGCAGAGGCGGGTTCTCAGAGTCTGGAGATCGCTTCCCATGGCGGAGAGTTTAGGAGGAACAGCAGTGGCGTCGGCGGACAGGGTGGGCGACGCCGATTAGGTTGCGGCGGCGGGTTTGTTCTCGATTTTTTTTTGGTCCGCTTTGTAATCAATATCAAATTAACATTAATTAAATGAAAATTTTACGTTTTTTTCATTCATTTTGGAATTTGATTATACGTTAACCAATTTGTTTGATTGAATAACAATATTTTTTGAAATGAATTAAAATTAAATTAGACATAATTAACGATTGTTAATTAATCCGCGATCATACCATCTATTTGACATCTTTAAGATTGTTTATTTTGTTGTTCCACAATTAAGGTAATTATTTAATTATAGGAATAATCATTAAAGGACTATTAATTGGCAAATCATAACATGCACACGACATTATATTAATAATGAATTTTTTTTTGGGTAAATTATAGATTCACCCTGAAAGGATATTTGAAAAACTTTGTATATAAAATCCATGTCATTAAATAGGAAATGTTGAAAAGGATGATAAACCAATTACTACCATTGTCATGTACGTCTTTCCCAATCTTAAGCATTTTGTCAAACAAATTAATTATACACTATATTTACTTGCATGTACAGTTTTAGCTAAAAACTCCTAATTATTAAGTTAATCAAGGAATCTTTAACACAATTTATGGGTACAATTAATTTAATTAAAATCGGTGACTAATTATTTAAGGAAAAATAATTATTATATACTTTACATTTATATTTTTGTGTATTTGATACTATATTAACATCCATATACTCTCCATGATATTAGCTAAAACTCCTAATTATTAGGTTAATCAAAAAATCTTTAAAACAATTTACGGGTACAATTAAGTTAATTAAAGTTCGTGACTAATTATTTAAGGAAAAATAATTATTATATACTTTACATTTATATATTTTGTGTATTTGATACTATATTAACATCCACATACTCTCTAGGATATTAACTTAATGGACAAACATATTAAGGCGGACATGAGGGCACAAATTACTCATACAATCATGTTATCCAAAATTGCTTACAATAGTTTCTGATTTCCCACGTAATGATTACAATAATTTATGAATTTACTACTTTTATCATTTTTTTTATAAAATTGTTTCATTATATGGACAAATAAAATCGTTTTCAAAAAAGAAATAAAAAAAGTGGTATGACTAGGTAAGAAATTTTCTTTTTCAAATTGGTTTAAAGTAATAACAATTAATCCAACAATCAACAATTGATTGATAACTAATTATTATAGATGAAAAAACTATGAATTAATTATTTAGAATATGGATATTTCTAAGATTCTCAAAAAATTTATATTAATCAGATGATTTATTTATATTAATCATATTTGCAATATTTCTAAAGCTTGATTTGAATGAATAACGTTTAAAGGAAGCATTTGAGATTAAGAGGCCGTAACAGAGAAAATTCTGAAATATTATTATATTTATATCTCACTTTCTAAAGTTAATAATTGTTTGTGATATATTTTATATTTTTATGTTTTTTTTTAATACGCGGTTATTCAAACTAGTAAATCTTATAGTTGTGTTAACCTACAATCAATAACATCGTTTAAAGGTAAGTGTGTCCTATTCTTGAGATAACAATCTGCCCGATCTCATTGCCATTTCTATGAATAATACTCTCCCCTTCCTACAAAAAATAGTCCATTATTCCATTTTTTTCGGTCCCATAAATATAATCCAATTACCATATTTAACATATCATTAATTTTTCATTTCCGCACATACCCTTAATTAATATTCTTGAAATACTAGTTTTCTACCTCGTAAATTGAAAATTGATGATTACAATGCAAAATCTTACTATTCATGTAACAAATATACTAATTCCAACACTGATTTCTATGAATATTAATTGACATTAATAAATTCAAAAATGATATAATTGAAAAATACTAACTAAATTAATTACTTAACTACTTAAACTAACAATTTCTTAATTTGTGTGAAACCAATCAGACCATCAAATTGAGACGGAGGGAGTCTTAATATCATAATTGTATATATTTTATTACAATCATCGTTATATCATCAATAAATAGTAAATATTTAATATCAGAATCCTATATTCTTTAATGTTAGTTATTATTATTATTAACTATAAAAAGCAGAATATATTCTTTATGCACGGACATTAATGCTAGTTATTATTTTTTATCTATAAAGAGCAGGAGAAGAATGCTACACTCCTCTAACTATTATCCAGTGCGCACCAAATATTAAAGAAGGTTTTCAACCATAATCGTCCAAAAGTGAACTATTTGCTATAATCAAAAGAAGTGTTTTCAAACTCTAAAAATCACCTAGCAGTCGAGAAGCAATTTTTTTGGGGGGTTGCAAACACCCGTCATAAGCTGAAAAGTAAGCCAACAAACCATTATCCTAATTGACTGGATCTACCTACAACTCCATCACTAAATTTTGCACTAAAAAATATTATTCCATTATATTCCTCATTTTTTATTTTTAGTCTTATATTATTTTATAATTGATAAACATAAATCATATGTAATTTTGTAAAAAATTGAACAATATTTAAGAAAGCACCATCCTTGCGTTGATCTTAAAATTCATATTTCAATCATATTCCTATATGTGTATTCCAAGTTTTCTATAAATAGATCATATGACATATATTCACATAAATCAGAAAAATCCAATAAAACATTAATAAAAAATTTATATTATGACTAAAATTCAAGGAAGAATATTGTAATATTATTTTAGTGTAATAAAATCTACTGTAGCTAATTGCACAAACACAAACCCTTCTGTCATACAATGTATTCATTCGCTGACAAAAAATACCAACATTACTTTCTCTTCTTCTCCTTGAAGGATCCCAAATCTCAAAAAGTAATTGTTTAATATGGATAGAGGGGTAGAGTACAGTAATTAAACACAAAACCTTCCCTTTTTCGGCTGTCCTACAATGTATTCGCTGAAAATACCAACATTACTTTGTTTAATACGGGTAGAGGGGTAGAGTACAATAATTGGCCCTGATGCGGCTATCATTTTCCAAACTGGAAACAAATAAACAAAATAAAATGAATTGGGTGCAATCCTAAAACTTTAGAGTGTTGGCAACTCGAGTGAATTCTTATATTCGTCATCTGAAAAATAATACAAATTCTTATATCGCCACCAGTACACTCATGAGCCAATGCGGGTATCAAAACTCCTACTTTGAGCGTCTCAATGACCTCGACAATAGTATAATTCTTTCTTCCTTCCAAACAAGCAGAATTCCAAACATGTACTTAATATTTATATTAGATTTACCCTATCACATTACATAATACTCCCTCTGTTTCAAAATATAAGTCGTTTTAGAGTAAAATTCTTGTTTCACAATATAAGTCGTTTTGCTTTTTTCACACAAATTTAGGAGAAGAGAGAGAAGGAAAAAGGTAAAAAGTGAATTGGAAATTGAGATATTGAAGGAGAGAGAGAAAGAAAAAGGTAAAAAATGAATTGGAAATTGAGATATTTGAGGAGAGAGAGTAAGATAAAAGGAAGGTGGGTAGTTTACGATAACAAAATATTAATTATTTACTCATTTATTTAGGTTTCTTAATAAGTGTGCTTTTTTCCAAAACGACTTACATTGTGAAACAGAGGGAGTATACATGTAGACGTGTTGTTTCAGTTATAACCGGCCGGTTAATTAACCGTCGGTTAATTTAATCAGTTTTTGGTTAACCGTAACCTAACCGGCTGAGAACCGGTTAAGGTTACGGTTAAACCGGTTAACCGCCGGTTTTTTTTTAAGCAGTCAATCGACTGAAGGACAGTGAATTTTAGTTTTGGGAAGGCAGTCGATCATTTAGTTGATCGACTGCGTAGCAGTCGATTTTTTTTTTTGGGAAAAAATAAGTTTAAAAAAAATAAGGACTTAATTTTAATTCTAATATTCAAAATTAAAATTTTAACTTTTAAAATTAGAATTAACTTGCCTACGTATTCTCGTAAAGGAATCAAAGTCCACGTAATTCGAATTTTTTTTGTTTGAAAAAAATAAGTTAAAAAAAAGGACTTGAATTTAATTCTAATATTAAAAATTTAAATTAAATTTTAATTTGTAATATTAGAATTAAATTGCCTACGTATCCTCGAAAAGGAATCAAAGTTCACGTAGTTCTTTTACTTTCCTCACTTACCTACTTACCTATTCGTCGTTGTCATTGCTTCCCGAAGTGGTATCGTAATAGTCGTTCTCTTCACCTTCATCCAATTGCATTTCTTGTTGTCGTTTTTCGGCTTTCACCCAATCGTTCATCAACATTTGATTTTCAAGATTTTCGAATGTTAACATTGACCGACGCTCATCTAACATGTAGCCTCCCGTGCTGAAGGCTTGTTCAACAGAAACTGTCGAAACAGGAATGGCAAGGACCTCCTTGGAAATCCTAGAGAGAGAGGGAAAAATACTGGCCACTTTCGACCAAAACTGCACAAGATCGTTAGTAACACCATCGGGGTTTTTTGGAATCGAAGTCGGTTCAAAAACTCCTAAATAACTATCTAATCCCATTGACCGACTAGCACTAGTTCTTTGCCGTTTTCGTTTAGTATCTTCAAGCAATCTCATATATGGGGCTAGAACTCCTCGAGGGTCGTTGGGTCTTGTAGAAGTGACGGGGGAAGGGGAAGGGGACACATTAACATCACTAGAAGATGAAGATTGATCGTAATCATTAAAAGTTTCAATTAAAAGTAGTTGTGCTTGGTGAGCAACACTAAGAGGGCTAGGAATTGGTAGTCTACGAGATTCTAAAAAAGGTGTTAATGCATCGTAATAAATTTTAAGTAAGTTTTGAAGACCCTACATCCGATAATTCGGGTCTAAAATCTTTGCAATCAAAAAAATATCGGGAATGTAATGAAAATGTTTGACCCATTTACTCAACATCTCATCGATAACTTCACCTAATTCAGAGTTACCGAGTAAAGCACTACAAACAAGTACTATTTGAATACAATGATCAACAAGTATTGAGGAGGTAGGATAATAAATACCGAATAAAGCCACGGTGGCATCGTTAAAAGTTTTTAAAAGAGATATCATATTATAACAATCATCCCATATATTCGGAAACAAAGCAAAATCGACATCTTCATTATTAAAAAATGTACACAATGCATCTCTATATTCAAATGTATCATTAAGTAATTTATAAGTAGAGTTCCAACGATTTGGCACATCTAATGAAAACTTTTTTGGATGCAATTGATTGGCCTTGCAAAATCTTCGCCATTTTTTTTGAAGCGAATCGTGGTTTCGTAGATAAGATATAGCACTCCTAATCGGTTGAATTTTAGTTTTAAAAAGAGTTAAACCATCTTGAACACATAAATTCAAAATATGACAAATGCATCTAACATGAAAAAATTTGCCGCCAATAGCGGGTGGACAAGTAATTTTTAACAATTCTAAACTAGCCGTATTAGCGGCGGCATTATCAAATGAAATTGAAAAAATTTTGTTAGTTAAATGATACTCGGACAAAACAGTGGAGATTTTTTTCGAAATATTCACCGCCGTATGTTGGCTATCGAACTTTCTATATGCAATTAAACATTTTTGCAAAGTCCAAGAATTATCAATCCAATGGCAAGTAATTCCCATATAATTATGATTTTTAAAATGATCCGACCAAATATCCGAACATATAGAGACACTATGAGGCAAACTATCAAATATTGAAATCAAATTCAATTTATACTCACCGGCCATTTTTTCAATATCGCGAGTTAATTTATTTCGTGAAATCCTAGTGCTAGATGGATTAAATGCACCCCTAGTATAATCTTCATAATGACTACTATGCGCATGATTAAAAGGAAGACTCATAACGGAAACAAATTTTGCAAGAACTTTCGATGACCACTTTCGGTATATTGAAATAAAGTAGAAGAACTCGTACCTTGGTCCGTCGGTCCTACCGGCGGCGGTAGATGAAGATGAGAAGTTTAGTTGTGTTTGAGAACTACCGGCGCCATATTTGTCGGGATGCTTCTTCTCCATGTGGTATTTGAGCGACCCGTAACCTTTATTATTTTTAGAACCAAAGGCGTAATGAGAATTGCAATAATTGCATTGCGCTCGACATTCGACGTTGATCTTCTTTTTTGTTAAATGCAATCGGAAGATGAGGGAAACAAATTCCCTCGGTTTCGATTGAGGCGGCGGCATATCACCCGTCGCTTCCTCCTCATCTTCATCAAAATTGACGGCCGCTTCTTCTTCATCGGAGCTCGGTAATTCCTCTTCAAAATTGGTTTGTTGTGAGTCGAAGTTGATTTGATTATATAGGTTCTCAACTTCTTCCACCGTTATCTCATCGAAACATAATCTCCGGCGACCGACGCGAGACGACTCGAAGAAAGTTGGAGTGTTGGTATGGACATCATGGGAAGAGCTTGCCATAGTGATATTATAAAAGAAAATTAAGTAAAACGAGATTAGGAATGAATAATAAGAATATTATTGATAATATTATTTCTTGCACAAATTAGAGACTTGACTTCTTTAAACTTGAAAATATAAGAGAAGAAGAAGAATAGTAGATGAATTGGTGTGAGGATTGGTGTTGGAGAGTGGGGTATTTATAGGTATCAAAATCTGCAAAAAATAAATAAATTAAAAAAATGTTGTTAACCGGCGGTTAAACCGACTATTTTCTTTTGAATTTGAGCCGTCGATCATCAACGGCTAGTTGGTCTCAGCCGTTGATTTTCAATGGCTAATCCACAGACCAGTCGATCGACTACAAACCAATCGATCGACTTGCTGTCGATCGACTGGTCACTTTAAAAAAAAAAAAAAATCGGTTAACCGCGGCGGTTAAGGTTAACGGTTTGGTTAACCATAGCCTAACCGTCGAGAACCGATTGGCAGTTACGGTTTCAACCGTGACCGCCGGTCAACGGTTAACCGTAACCGATCAACGCGGTTACAACCGGCGGTTAACCGCCAACCGCCCAACCGATCAACACCTCTATATACATGTACTTAATATTTATATTAGATTTACCCTATCACATTGCATAATATCTTACCTGGTATTAATAAGATCTTCAAATAAAGTATGTTCAGCGCCTAAAGCGATGAATTTTCCGCCCTCATTAGTCGATATCGATATCCTATAAACACCGGTACAACGGGTGGGCCGATTTGAGGTGGCAGGGGAATTCACGAAAATTAGCAAAATGCAAGGTTCATTGTCCTCAAATCTTGCAAGGACAATATCGATCCCGTGGTCATTTTTTGCAAGGACAAGTGTATTCAATTGGTGGAATAAATCATGTGCCAAATCATTGATACTTGAATTTTCATTCCACCTACAAATTCCACACATATTCACATATTTGCACATACCTAATTGGAATAAATTCAAATAAACCAAAATGTAATTACGTCTGCACACCTAACATTCACATAATCGCATGCAATGTCCCAGTGTCCCACATCCCCAACATAAGCTGCCAATATTTTATAAAATTTGAAGGTCTATGGTTTTGAAAATAAGTATCAGTTTGTGATGTTGCTTTCAATGTTAACCAACACTGAATACCAACATCAACCAGAGTTAAACTAAAATATGCAGCGGAAATAAAATTTAAGAACACAGCAAATTAAATTCAGTTCGCAAGTAAAAGTACTTGTGAACTTGGGTGTACAAACCCAAAAACTATATTACTTTCTTGTTCACGATCAATACAAAAATATAAAGTAATATATGAAAACTAAAGTATCAAAAACATGATATTAAATACTTGTCGCCTAGATGAAAAGATCTTCTCTGTTGGTCACGCAACTTCGAAGAACTTGTTAATCTCGAACAGTGGCTCCAAGTAATCTTCGTGTTCTTTCCTTGATGTGCGTCATCTTACGTGCGTCTTCTCTCTGAATCTGTGCGTCAAGAAGTGATCCTAAGCTTTAGTATTCTCTTGTCTTAAATAGACAATCTTAGAATCCTAAACTTGGTAAACAAGTAAAACAAATCCTAAACATAATCTAGGAAACAAAATAAAGTCTTGTAAATCAACTAAGAAACAAATAAAGACCAAAATCTAGTTCCCTAATTTATTTTGTGCCCAAGAAAGGCAAATAACAAAATAGGAATTATTGCCAAGAATAAATTTCTCAACAATCTCCCCCTTTTGACTTTCTAGACAAAATACTACGACGCAAAAATAAGTTCAAACAAAAACTACTAACTCCCCCTAAGTTGGAAAACTCCCCCTAAATAAAACACTCAATATTATTAAAACATCAACCCAACATTACAAATCAACATTGTTCATTTCTACTCATCAAAACAAAACATAAGGAACTTATTGACTTCGGACCCTCTTCGAACGACGAGAGGATGTCGAAGTTCCTTCACCTCGATCCTTTCGCTTCTTCAACTGCTTCCTCTTCATCTTCTTCAAGGCCTTATTGCGAGAACGGATCCTCTTCCTTCGTTTCTCTCGAGCAAGACTCGCCAAGGCCTCGACAGCAACAGCATCCTCATCCTTATCCGCGTCGCCATCATCTCCCCCTTTTTGACCCGAAGGCAAAAGGGCCTCCATTATAGAACTACGAAGTGCCTCCAGCTGGGCCATTTGCGTATCAATCCAAGAAACATGCGCACGAAGAACCTGCATAGACATGTGGACCATGTTGGGACCAATGTTGGGAACGATGGACCCAACATCATTAGCAACATTGGCTCGAAAAGGCGCCTACCAAGGAAGATCAATAACCCGTGCACCTGTAATATGTTGGCCCGTCAAAGCAAACTAGTCAGCCTCTCCAGTAAGCACATCATCAGGATGAAGCGCCAAACCCTGATTCTCAAGCAGGCTGAAGATAAACGAGGGAATACACAACGAGGCCGCGGACTTGGTGGTGGAGAACTTAGTGACAATGTCAAAGACATGATGCCCAAAGCTAAACTTGATTCCCCTCCTGAGCTAATACAAAAACTGGGTCTGAGGCCGCGTAACACAAGTTGTGTTCTTGGAGGGAACCCAGTTACAAATTGCAACCTTGTGGAAAACAGAATGAAGGGAAGAAAGACGAGTACTCGGCAATTGCTCAAACCATGCATGTACCAGACCTCCAGACAAGAATGAGATAACCTCATTCATGTTGTCCACAGTCGAATCACACCGATACGGCTCAGTTCCAAACAACTCATCAATCAAATTCGGGGTAAAACTAAACACTTTGCCACACACGTAAACTTTGCCATAATTCACATAATTCAAATCAACAATAGATGGCAACAAATTGGCAAAGGATTCCACAACGATCTCACGAACAAAAGTCATGGCAGTCAAGACTGTGGAATACATACCCTTGTGCTGAAAATAAGCAATCAAGTTTTGCTTCTCAAATAGCTCAACCGGTACTCGACGCTCAGTGATCATATGCCGGGTTTGGTACTCAGCAAACAACGCCTCAACTTCGGCAGTCAAAAACCTGCCGGAGAATGGCACCATATCCTCAAGCTCAACATCCCGAGAGGGACTGCCAGTGGAGGAGTGTGAATGAGTGGAGGTGTCAAAAGGAGGCGATACGGGAGCAGGAGAAGTAAAATCAGCAGAGATGGAGGAAGAGGATGAAGCAGCCTGGGTTAGCGATGATGTTGGTATGGGGGAACCAACATGGGGACCAACATTGGCCTTCTTCGCTGCCCTTGTTTTCTTCTTATCTTTCTTGAGAGCAGACACGATGTCACAAAGGGGCACATCAAAAGATGAGTCAGGGGAGTACTCAAAAAGATCAGGATCAAACTCGGGTTGATCACTACGAACTGGAGACGGAGGAGGAACAACAGTAGACGGTCTGGATGAACTAGTGACCTCTCCTGAGATAAAATCTAAAATAGTATAAGGGGGTGAGGAGTATTCAGTTTCAGTGGAACCTGGAGAAACCTTGATGGCCGTCGGGGTAGATTTCTTGTCGGCCAACTTCACAGTCTGCTTCCGGCGAGGCGTCTTCTTCGGTGTCAGACTAGGAGCTGAAACAAAAGGAGGCACCGATCCTTCTACCGAAGCAGTAGGGACATAATCATCGTCGTCAGGATCCGACATCACCGTGACATCCTACGCAAGGTTTATGTGCTCAATTGGCACATTGCGGCGCTGCCCTTCTTGGCTCTTTGGTACTGCAGGCGCCACTACGCCGGGAGGTATATTGCGTAATTACCGGGATCTTTTCAGGGTAGAATTCCCCACCCGTCCAATTGTTTCAGCAACAAACGCCAAATTTGGTGGATTATCAACATCGATCTCGTTGTCGGGCTGCCCTGGAAATACCTGTGCTTTAGGGGAGGCGTCAACCGGCACAAGAGCCGGCACAACATCATGAGAATCACGCGGCGGTGAGGGAGGTGGTGATGTTGGGATGGAAGAGGAACCACCACCGACTTCGGCGCGAATGTCCATCCCACCAATTTTTTGATAGGGCGTAGGATCCTGTTCGCCGGAGCGGCACACACCGGCATGTAATTCAGGAACAGTTGACAGCGAAGGCTGGTTCGTCATTCTGAAAATCACACAAAAACACAAGAGCAGAAAAATCGAAATAGATGGAGAATTATGTGAGAACTCAATAGTTGAATTGCAGAGGGTTAATGGGAAGTGAACAAACGGTAAAAAGAATTAGGTATTTAAGCTTTCCAAAAAAAATGACCATTGCCAAGGAGAGAGAAAAATAGAAAATAAAAGGAAAAAGCCTTAATTTTACCTTCCAGCGGATTTTGGGCCTATAACCTGATTTTCTTTCCTTTCTAAAACAAAACCACTCCTCCTTAATGTAGGATACATGATCACCCCCACTTCAACCATTATCTCATCAATTTTTTTTAAAAAATATAAAATTGCACGACTTCTACTACAAAATTAACCGAAGTAGTGAGCTGGATCAATTGAACCATCAGCTTAGTAGAATCAATCTTGTGCAATATGAAATCACTCTCCAAATTAAGCTCGTTATTACCTGTCCAGCCGTCCGAGTATAACTCCACTGAAACACTTAGTTAACTAGATTCAAAACGCAATTAAGAGAATTCAAGATAGACAAAAACACAAGCAATAGTACGCACAGCAAGAAGGCATCTTCCAAAGTACGAATGTCCTATTGGATGCCTAAAATTCATGACCTAAAAAGGTTAAAATTATTCACATTATGGTTTTAGTGACTCGATCAGTGTTGCCCGTCAAAATCGCTCAAGAAGGTGAAATTTAAAGATTTGATCAATTTGTAGCCAGATTCTCTTCATCTTTTTAGAGATTTGAAGAGAAATAGCTTATCTTCAGCAATTACTGTAAACACCTCTTGTTTTTAGACCTGGAAGAAAACCAGTTTCTGCGGGCAAGCTCCACAATCACCTAATTGAAGAGGTTAGTCTTTTTGTCATCACTTTTATTGCAACACTAGACCTTATTGCACTTTCAACCAGACTCAATTCATTTGGATTATGTATGAAAAGGAAAATAAAAATGCATGCAAGATTATATAGATGTTGTGACTGATGTTGATATGGTGTGAAACAATATCACAAACCAATATTGGCTCAGACAATGCACATACCGAGATCTCTTCTCAAACGAGAGAAGGTCTCGAGATCTAATGCCTTTGTGAAGATGTCAGCAAGCTGATTGTCTGTCCCTATATGCTCAAGGCTAACAATCTTTCTCTCAACTAAGTCTCGAATAAAGTGGTACCTTATGTCAATGTGTTTGATTCGAGAGTGTCGGACTAGATTTTTCGAGATGTCAATGGCACAGGAATTGTCACAAAGCACAGTCAAAATACTACTTTGCAGACCGTAGTCTTCTATCATCTGGTTCATCCACAACAATTGTGTACACGCACTTCCAGCTGCAATATACTCGGCTCCAGCTGTAGAAAGAGAAATACAATTCTGTTTTTTGCTATACCATGGGATTAGATTATTTCCCAAGAAAAAACATCCCCCTGTAGTACTCTTCCTATCTACCACATCCCCAGCCCAGTCCGAATCAGTATAACCCACAAGTTCAGTACCAGTGTCTTTAGTGTACCACACACCTAATTCTGTTGTACCAGCGATGTACCTTATGATTCTTTTAACGGCTTTTAGGTGTGACTCTTTTGGATTAGATTGATATCTAGCACACAAACACACACTATACATAATATCAGGTCTACCTACTATCAAATACAACAGACTCCCTATCATGCTCCTGTACATGGTGTTATTAACACCCTTACCAACATCGTCTCTTGACAATTTCATAGTTTTGCCTAATGGGATTTTCTTATGCGTTTCACTTTCTAACCCAAACTTCTTAACTAAGTTCTTAGCATATTTGGTCTGAGAAAGGAAAATACCATCATCAAGCTGTTTGATTTGAAGACTGAGAAAGTACGAGAGATTACCTTCCATGCTCATCTCAAATGTGTCGGACATTCGAGTGATAAACTCCTTGACCATCTGCTCGTTAGTGGATCCAGAAATAATATCATCTACATAAATCTGGACGATTAAGATGTGCTTATTAGATTTAAGGAGAAATAAAGTTTTATCAACTTCTCCTCGTCTAAAGTTCAAATAGAGCAAATGTTGAGTCAACCTTTCATACCAAGCTCTAGGAGCTTGTTTTAAACCATATAAAGCTTTCTTCAGTTTTAAAACAAAATTGGGTTTTTGGGGATCTACAAATCCTTTAGGTTGCTCAACATAGACCTCTTCACTTAAGACTCCATTTAAAAATTCACTCTTTATGTCCATTTGATGCAATGATATCTTCATATGACAAGCAACAACAAGTAAAAGTCTTACCGACTCAATTGGAGCAACAGGGGCAAATGTTTCATCAAAGTCGATTCCTTCAATTTGTGTGTACCCTTGTGCAACCAGCCGAGCTTTGTTCCTCACAATACTGCCTACCTCATCAGTTTTGTTTTTAAAGATCCACTTTGTCCCAGTTACGTGAGAGTTCTCTGTACGAGGGACTAAATCCCAAACATCATTTTTGGCAAATTGGTCCAGCTCCTCTTGCATTGCCTTTATCCAGAATTAATCCTTGAGCGCATCCTCCACATGCTTGGGCTCTGTTTTAGAAAGATACAAAGACTCGCAAATCTTAGAACAGTTAGTAGACAAACAGACGTACCTGACCATTTCTTTGAAATTTGTCTCTCTCCTTCTTGTACTCCTTTCATCTAAATCTCCGGTGATTTAGCCCACGGGGTGGTTTCTATGAATTCTGGATGGGATATTTCTCTCATGAAGATCAATGGGGTCAACTGGATCTTCTTCTTCTGATTCAGAATCTGATTCTGCGGTGGCTTGAGTTGATGTTGGTTCTGATGTTGTGTTCCCAGAACCAACATTGGTACCAACATCACTCAATTCCCACCTTATTCTAACAAGTGGCAGGTATTGAAAAACAAAGATGGCAGGTGCTGAAACCAGG
>BMAC01000038.1:1432545-1468571 GCA_014905375.1 Phtheirospermum japonicum
ATCGACTGACGGGCCTAGGATCGACGCAACAGAACATTTGCGTCGACGATGCGTCGACGGTGCGTCAGTCGACGCGAGCCAAGGCTGCACGCGTCGACCAGGCAGTGCATCGACTGACGGGCCTAGGATCGACGCAACAGAACATTTGCGTCGATGATGCGTCGACAGTGGCGTCAGTCGACGCGAGCCAGGCTGCAGCTGGTGTCGGCAGGACTCGGACACTGGGTAACCCAGTGTCAGCACAGTACCCAGTGTCAGCTCAGTGCATTGCTCGTCGAAAATAGCTCAAGTTCGGTTTTTTACCCAACAACAATTCATAGGGTGTGGCACATGACCCTGGTCTAAAATAAACCCTATTTATTATATGACATGCAGTATTCATAGCTTCAGCCCAAAAACATTTGCAATGCCATTAGAAATGAGCATAGTTCTCTAGTCATTTCAGCTAGAGATCTATTTTTTCATTCAACTAATCCATTTTGTTGGGGAGTGATTGGTGAAGAAAACTCATGACTTATGCCTTCCGAAGTGCAGTATTTTGAAAAGGATGCATTTTCAAACTCTTTTCCGTGATCAGTTCTAATCCTACCAATGTTCACATCAAATCTTACACACAGCCTCTTTGCAAGTTTTTTGAATGCTTCAAAAGTTTCAGATTTTTCTTTTAAAAATTCTACCCAAGTGAAACGAGAAAAATCATCAACAATGACTAATACGTACCTTTTACCACCAAGGCTCTCGACTTAAAGTGGTCTCATAATGTCCATATGAAGGAGTTCGAAGCAAGATGATGTAGTGAGACTCTTCACGACTTGATGCGGCACCCTGACCTGCTTTCCTTTTTGACACGCTTCGCACACAGGAATGATCTTGGTGTTGAGCTTAGGCAACCCATTCACAGCTTCTTCTTTGGCCAGCCTGTCCATCATCTCAGCATCACTTAATTGAGATAATTTGCAAAAGGCATCACCTTGGACTTGGTAGCAGTTATCTGAAGTCCTTTGACCAGTGAGAATACACGGTCCGTTCTCCTCATAGACTTCACACTTTTCAAGGTTGAATTTGACACTAAAACCTCCGTCGCAAAGTTGATTTATGCTTATCAAATTCGCAGTAAGTCCTTCTACCAACAATACATTTTCCAGGGTTACAACGCCGGGAACATGGAGAGTTCCTTGACCAACTATTTGGCCATTTGCGCCTCCTCCATACTTTACCTTTCCACCTCAAAATATGACAATGTTGGAAAGTAGTTCCTCTGACCCAGTCATATGCTTCGAGCATCCATTATCGAAATACCAGACTCCGGGGACGTGGGATTTCAGGGAGGTATGGATCATATTGCACTTGATGTTATTTTTCTTGACCCACACTTGTTTGAACCTGGTGTTGGTATTGATGTTGGTAACACGGGAACCAACATGGGATTTAGCTGCCACCTTTGTTCTCTGAAAGTGTCTTCTCTCGTCAATAATCTTCCATCAGAATGGTCGAATGTGACCTGACTCACCACAATGATGGCACACGAACTATCTCCTTCTCTTCTTGTGCTGTTTGACCAATTTTTGTTCTTGGCTTGAGGATTGTGATGGCTAATTCAGTTCATCCAATTCTATGCTTTGAAGTTTCTGGGAAACTCATCTCCAAGATTTCGTTGAGCTTTGCCTTCCCTTTGTTCAAATTCATGATGGTTCCTTGAACCCTCTTCAACTCGGTTTTTACCTTTTCTAGCTCAGCATCCTTCTTGGTGAGTGACGATTTTAATCGGACAGTTATGTCAAGTTGATCACTCTTTTCCTTGGTTAGTTTGTCAACTTCTTTCATGAGATCCTTGACCTTGAGTACCTGTTTTTCCCAACTAACAAACAGTTGCTTATGCTCAATACTCAACTACTCGTATTCTTCAAGATAGTCAGTAGTCTCTGCATATAGGCACAAGATGTTGGTTTCAAGGATACCAACATGGACGTCGTCGTCCCACACAACATTAGAAAACAGGTATGGAACCGGTTCAGGCGAGTCAGAACCATTGTCATCCTCGGTGAAGTCTGTGGAAACCATGCTCCTTTTCCTGAGAGTGTTAGCACACTCGTTCTTGTAGTGTACCCAACCTTTACATTCATGACATTGAATTTCACTGAGCGGTTTTGGGGAGCTGGATGCATTGGATATTGATGGTGAGGACTGCGATCTGGGAAGAGTGCATCCAGTGAACTTTGGTGCAGACACCGGTGGCTTGGTCTTTGTGCTTGATCCTCCCATGATGTTCTTTCTCTTTAGAAAATTATTAAAACATTGGGTCACAAAGGACAGTTATTCTTCCTCAAGAGTAGTGGACTCCATCTTTTTCAGAATCTCATTCATATCAAACTCCTCATCATCTTCATCGATGTCTGAGTTAGCATCGGAGGAGAGAGAAACATTCTTCTCTTTTGAGTTAGAACCGAGGTGTTCCATCTCATATTGCTTGAGAGATCCAACTAAGGTATTAAACTCTATGTCATCAACATCTTTGTATTCTTCTATGGCAACCACTTTTACGGTGAATTTCTTTGTGATGGATCTCAGTAGTTTTCCCACAAGACGCAAGTTCGTTATTGATTCACCAAGCTCTCTGCACTCATTTGTAACATCTGAGAGTCTCATGGCGTAGTCCATGATAGACTTCTTTTCGTCTATTCACATTGTCTCGAAGGTGGACATCAGCATTCTGAGCCTTGATTTCTTTACGCTCTGGGTCCCTTCACACACCCTTTGGAGTGCTTCCCATGCATCCTTTACTGAGTCTCAATTCTTGATGACTCTGTAGTAACTTGCATCTACATATCCACACAAGGTGTTGATGCTTTTGGAATTCCAGTTTACAGCAGCCACTTCGTCAACAGTCCAATCTATCTCCTTCTTATAGACGGTATCACCTTCACCATCAGTGACACGTGGATTTTCCCATCTAATTAGAATGGTTCTCCATGCACGTTCGACAATGCTCTTTAAGTGCCACCGCATACTCTGTTTCCAGAGGGAGTAGTTATCCCCATTGAGGATCGGAGGCCTTGGGTTGCCTTGAACATCCATAGCACCTAAACAAATAAGGATCAGTACTTAAAGTTTAAGTAACCCACTCTACATGCCCATTGTAAAATTCGAAGGTCTATGGTTTTGAAAATAATTATCAGTTTGTGATGTTGCTTTCAATGTTAACCAACACTGAATATCAACATCAACCAGAGTTAAACTAAAAATATGCAGCGGGAATAAAACTTAAGAACACAGCAAATTAAATTCAGTTCACAAGTAAAAGTACTTGTGAACTTCGGTGTACAAACCCGAAAACTATATTACTTTCTTGTTCACGATCAATACAAAAATATGAAGTAATATATGAAAACTAAAGTATCAAAAACATGATACTAAATACTTGTCGCCTAGATGAAAAGATCTTCTCCGTTGGTCACGCAACTTCGAAGAACTTGTTAATCTCGAACAGTGGCTCCAAGTAGTCTTCGCGTTCTTTCCTTGCTGTGCGTCGTCTTGCGTGCGTCTTCTCTCTGAATACGTGCGTCAAGAAGTGATCCCAAGCTTTAGTATTCTCTTGTCTTAAATAGACAATCCTAGAATCCTAAACTTGGTAAACAAGTAAAACAAATCCTAAACATAATCTAGGAAACTAAATAAAGACTTGTACATAAACTAGGAAACAAATAAAGACCAAAATCTAGTTCCCTAGTTTATTTTGTTCCCAAGAAAAGCAAATAAAAAAATAGGAATTATTGCCAAGAATAAATTCCTCAACATATTTGATGTCCAAGAACTTTCACCTTCGCTTTTCACAACTAAATATATATGATGAGGATAAATCATTACAATACATATACAAGTAAAAGTAGAATTTAAATAGTTTCATTATTACGAATTGTGCTTAGAGACCAAACACAGGAATTATTTTTTTCTTAGTCAGAGCACGAATTTGAGATAGATCCATAATGTGTTGGGTACGTGCTGGTGTAATGTAATATTTCAAGAAAGAAAAAAGAAAATGTCTTACGAATCTCAACATCTGCCATGTTAACCCGATCGTCTCCGGTAACCCTTGTGTCCGCGCTAATCAGTATGGACTTCTGGAAGAACCCAACAATTACTGCTGACCCATGCCTCCTTCCGAGTTTGGATGGATCGTCGATATATTTTGTTCAACATCCTGCAAAAACCCCAACCTCAATGATTAGTTTATTAAATATGCCTAATGATTTTATGCTCGACCTTATGGGTGTCAGCCAAAATTTTGAAGGCTCTTACGCCTTATGATTTTGTGCTCGACCTTCTGGGTCCTGGCCAAATTTTTTTTGAAGGTTGTTACGCCTCAAGATCATGTGCTCGAGTTTATAAGTCTTACCCAAATCAATTAAAGAACAAGGGCACGTAAAGGACAAGGAGTTTATTCAGAAAAAACAAGATAAAGCTAGAACAAGCTGGCAAGGTATAGTGTACCAACTCACGTCCTGACCTAGTGCGGAACAGCAAAAAAAAAAATGCACAAACAAACTAAAAAATAATTGACAAAACAAGCAGGATAAGAAAATAAATTCATGATAGAGAAGCAACCAACGAAGGAACTCCCAAAGGTCCATTTGGTTCTCTCTTGAAGACGTTATAACCCCGTTTCGGTCTTGTGAAGATTGCGACGGTAATCATCCGCCCTTTTGGTTTCAGCTCTGGACTGATCAGTAGCATCAACGAGGGTTTTAACAACTCTAACAAGGTCATCGCGCTCCGCTCACAGCTGATGCTTAAACAGGAGAGCACGACTCCACATGCCCTTGTAAAACCGGTTACGATGCCGCTTATGATCTATCTCCCGGCAAATGCTGAGCAACTTCGCTTGCAACGCGGTTTCCTGAAGAACAACGTTTTCTTCTACTCCTCCGATCCTTTTTAAATTTCGTTCTGGCTCTTATTAGAAGAATGGCATCCTCCAAATAATATTATCTTTCCATCTCTCTCATTTACGTTCTTTCTACCATTTTCTCTCTAAATTCTAACTCATATTGCATCAAAAAATAAAATAACCAGTTCTCCTGTTTCATGAAAATCCAATCTCCAAAATTTAAATTTGTAGCGCGATAAGATTTTCAAAATACCAGAAAAAATCTAAATTCTTGTATCTTCTTCTAGCTTATTTCATGGAAATCTACTCCCCAAGAAATTAAAATTTGAGCGTGATTTAAAATTTTCAAAACACCAAAACATTTAAAGTCTCTCTGTCTCACCTATTTCATGAAAAGTCCCTCCAAAGATCTAAGTTTTGAGCGTTGCTAAAAAATTTCAAACCACTTATACGAGTCAAAAGTTAAAAAAAAATCATGCTTCTTTTGCCGCTTATATACAGAGTTAAAACATGGATTATGAAAAACACATATATGGATACCAATACTAAAAATCGAAGTGATGAAGAAACGTGGTTCTTTGACTTGAATGTTTCTACAGTGGACTCAGATACTTCAGGAGACGAGCAAGATGTGGAGATAAATGGTATGACTCCACTAATAATCACATCATCTGCAGAAGGAACTTTGTTACTTGATTTGAATGTGGACCAAAATCAGGAGTTTGAGTCTCCGAACTAGAGCTAGAGATTTATCAATTGCAAGTCGAAGATGAAGATGTTTTAGCTTTAAACTTGGGTACTTTAGTAATGGGTTTTATTTTAGTTTTGTTTCAATGGCATGAACTTATATATAAGCATTATGGTGGATAAGAAAATAAATAGGTTGTTGTTATGTGTCATACAGGCGTTTTTTATAGCAAAAGCATAACGTACAGATTATAGTAATTATTAGATTGCTAATTTATTTTTTCAAAACTAAAAAGGATTTTAACTTGTTTTTAAGTTGTCATAGCATGAGTTTCTTTGGGTCGTTTATTATAATCTTATTGATATGTACTTCTATGGCTAATCAAACTGTTAAACGACAGTATAAGTCTCAACGACCTGATGAATTTAGGTCGCATGATCACAAACCAACTTGATGACCTGATAACCTGAGGTCGCATGGATGGAGACCTGATAGGTTCAGGACAAGTGAGTGCCGACCTGACAGGTCTCAGCACCAGAGGTCTGCATGGAGCCCACATCACGTCGGATGACATAAGCCCTACATTAGTACAAGTCCAGTATGCTACAACTGTCAATAGTACTGTAGAAAAACTAGCCACACGATCATAGCTAGCCGTTGTCATATGTATTGTAACATTTCTGACCACAGGATCTAGGGCAACCCTAGTTAGATATGTAATTATAAATAGAAGAGTATTTCATTGATGTTAGATATGAAGAAATTATCAAATATATATTTAGTACATTCTCTTCAGTTCAATTTATAATAGCTTACCTTTTACATCAGCTCGCCATGAGCTTTCACCTTTTCTTTCATGGTATCAGAGCAGGTTTGAGGGCCTGACTTTGTTTCTCTTTTTCAAAATGTCTCATAACAACTCTTCCTACTCAACCCAAACCTCCTCACCTCTACCTCTAATCGTTTATCCTCAAAGTCATCTCATTTCAACCAAATTAGATAAAAAATAATTACTTGATATGGGGACAACAAGCCTTGACCACCATCAAGGGATATGGTCTTGAATCATTCATTAAGAAAGGATCTACGGCTCTACCACAGTTTATAGCTGATGAAGGAGAAGTCAGGTAAACCCCCTCTTTTCTACTTGGGAAAGGCAAGATCAGATCATAGCCCCATGGGTCCTATCCTCTTTAAGTGAGAGTATTCTTGTTTTAACTATTGGTTTCAATACATCTGAAGAAATATGGTCTGCTCTTGAAAACAACTTTGCCACACAGTCTCAGGTCGAGATAATGCAGTATAGAATAATGTTGCAGTCCTTGAGGAAGAATGCGTTGTCCATGAAAGAGTATTTGGGAAAGATGAATTCTTGCTGTGGTGTTTTAGCTTCTGCAGGGAACAAGATCTCTGAAAAAGATCAGATCCTGCACATTTTGGCTGGATTAGAAAGTGAATATGACTCAGTAATGGTTAACGTTACATCTAGGTCGCAACCCTACACACTATCTGAACTTCAGGCCCTCTTGCTCAGTTATGAATCCAGATTTGAGAACAACAGCAACAACGCTTCGTATGTTAATACAGAAGGATCTCAGCCCTCTATTAATGCTGCTACACATGTCAATACCGGAAGAGTCAACAACAGTAATTATCAACAAGGCATAGGAAGCTCGCGAGGTCGCGGAGGTGGCAGGAACAGTTTCAGAGGTGGAAGAGGAGGCAGAAATCAAAGAGGTCGCGAAGGATGATCAAATGGAGGTGACAGAGTTGTTTGTCAGATCTACTATATATTTGGACATACAACAGATAGGTGCTGGTATAGAAATGACAACTCTTACAGCAACAGTTAATCCAACCAGCAGTCAGCGAGAAATCCTTTGCTCAATGTGGCACACCTCGGCAATGGTGGAAGCATAAGCTTGCATACAGACTATGACTCAGATAGTCTCTGGTTTCCTGATTCTGGAGCAACTGTGCATGTAACAAACGACCTTTCAAATTTGAACACCGCCTCTGAATATGCTGGAGGAAATAGGATCAAAATGGGAAATGGAGCTGGGGTAAACATCAATCACATTGGTAACTCTTTTCTCAAAGATCCTCTCAATTCGAGAACCTTCTTGCTTAATAATTTACTTAATGTTCCCTCAATCACTAAAAACTTTTTGAGTGTCTCCAATTTTGCCTATGATAATAATGTCTTTTTTGAATTCCATCATTCTTATTGTCTCATTAAGGATCAAACCACCAAGGCCATCTTGCTCAGAGGGATAGTTAAAGATGGAATCTATCATTTCAACCTTCACGCCACCAAGCCATCCACTTATCAACCTCCATCTGCATCACCTTTCATTATGCGACTGTTTTGCATGTAATTGTTGTGTTTTTCCTAGTATTTCTAGTTAGAGTTTTATGTTGATTTTAGTAGTTTTTACTAGAATTTTATTAAGTTTTTATGTGGTTTTTCTAGTTTTGTTGTTTTTCTTGTTTCTTGTAATTCTATGTTTAATTGGGRTAAATGGTTCAATTAATTGGAGGTTTGGTTTAATTCTTGGGTTTTGATATTTAAAATTTTCATTTYATAGGTGGAGTATGGGGTTGAATCAAGCTTAGGCATGGAGGCCAAGGTTTTAGCCTAGTCTTGCCCAATTGCATGCCTAAATAGGTGCAAGGATGCTCCAAAATCATCAAACTTTCTGGAATGGTGGCCTAGCCTCGCCTAGGATGGCCTATCCTAACGCCAACACCCTAGGCGCAAGAAAAAGGCCTAAACTCGCGCCTGGCAGCACGCCTGCCGAGCCAACGTGCGTGCTTGCCGAAGCTGCTCGGCGCCTGCCGAGCAACGCGCGCGCGTCCTGCCGAGCGCCCAGTGCACGCCTGCGCGTAGCGCCCGGCCAACTACCGCACGCCCCTGCCGACAGCGCCCGGCAACTCCCGCACGCTCCCGCCTATTTCCGCGCCTAAATGCCTGCCTAGCTGACGCCTGCCCATCATCGCCTAAGCCTAGGCGCTTGCCTAGGCGCCCGCCCGCAAGCCCTGCCGCCCAGCGCCCAACGCGTCCGCCCAGCTACGCCCAGGCTCGGCCATGGCCGAGCCACCTCGAGCCAACTCGAGCCATATCGAGCCAAAATGTGCCAAAAAGATAGCCAAGGGTCTAGGAAGGTGCCTCCGGGTCAAACTTGGTCAAACCCGGGAATTTCAAGACTCTAAGGCTATTTTGGCCCATTTAAACCCAATTAAATGTAATATAAATAGTAGACTTCTCTCATTTTGTAAAAACACCTCTTATTTTCTCCCAACCCAAGTATGGGTTTGGGATTAAAAATACTCTCTCTAGTTTTTAAGATCTAATTTCTCTCTCTTAGGTTTTAGATTCAATTTCAAGTTTTGATGTAATTTATTTTTCTAGATTTAGATTTACTTTCATGCTTGGCCTTGGGTTTGTAAGCCTAAGAAGAATCCAAATACTCCTTTGGATTGTTACTTTTGATGCAATTTAATTCAAGCTTGCTACTCTTTCCTTTAATTCAAGTAAGTTTCCTTTCAATTTAATGTTTTATGCTTTATTTTCATGCTTTGTTCTTCATTTCCATGCTTGTTCTTCATGTTATGCTTTTTGCCTTAGCACCTTGAATTCATGATGAAACATGTGAATTGACTATGGATTCTAGTTGAGTGACACATCTAGGTTATAGATCGGGTCCTTGATCGTCATGATTTTGAGTTTTTCCTATGCTTTATTTTGATTCTTATTTTTATGCTTTGTTTCATTCTTAAATCTTAAATCTACTCTTTGTTGCTTGTTATTTTCCTTAGAGTTTTGAACTTTCTTGTTAATTTCCATTGCTCTTTACATCTATGCTTTCAACTTTAGTTAATTTTCATTATTTAGGATTTTATGCATAGTTGTACCTTGTGCTTGCATGCTTGTACTTGGTGAAACATTGCATTTTCTTGCTTATTTTCATTACTTGCTTGCATTTTCATTTAAGGCATACGACCGAGGCATCCTACCAATATGCACTTTCAATTCCTAGGATAGTTAGCTATTTTAATTATTTTATTTTCATTTTTCCTTTATTTTCAAGCTTGAAACACATTGAATACTTCAATCGAATCGAATTCCGATAATACCAAGCCATGAACCCGTTGATTTATTTCAACACCACGAAAACTACACTTCAAAATGGCGCCGTTGCGACTCGGCTTGGTTAAGGCTTTCGATTTGATTGTTGTATCATTGTGTTTTTAGCTTTCTTTTGTATTTGACATTTTTTCTTTGAGTGTATGCAAGGTGCTTATAACTATGGTGGATACATTCCCAACATGGGAGGGCATGGTGCAAACCATGTTGGGAATGAGAGGATGTATAATGGCCTTGGCAACGTGGGAGGGCATGGTGCAAACCACGTTGCCAATGGTGGATATAGATATGGGCAACCCGGCATGGGAGGGCATGGTGCAACCATGTCGGGTTTGATAGTTTCTCGGGCGTGAATGGTTATGGAAATCCAAATTCCTATCCGAACACGCAAGCCCCGACTTCTGGCCCCGTATGGCGATTCTCGTCCTCTCGATGATTATAACAACTTTGGACGTTTGATCTCCGATGCCCCCCCCCCCCCCCCCCATCCGTACTATGAGAGATTTTAACCAACCTTTTTGGGATGTGGATGGTGTGGAACGAGTGATCATCTTCTCGACCATTGCCCTTTCAATTCCTCGTTGGAGGACACCGGCTCGTTTGGTGTTCCCCGAGTTCCCCCTTTAACCGCTAAAGATCTCAAGGATTATGAGTCGTTTGGCGGTCCGAGCTCCAATGTGAAAAGTGGCCCCCCCATCCGTATTATGAGAGATGTTACCCAACCTTTTTTGGGATGTGGATGGTGTGGATCGCGTGGTCATGTTACCGACTCTTGCCTTTTTGAGGATGAATATGGAGGCCATGGATATCCGGTGGGACCCGCTTGTGCTACGCCTTCTTTTGCTCCACCACCAACTCCTAATCCTCTTGTTACTCCTCACGAGGGCCCGTTTCATCCGGCTAACCCGATGATTGCTCCTACTCCACGACAATTCTCAAGTCCGCCTTCACATACGTTTCCGGTCGCGTTCTTCGATAAGTGTGTGGTGGTTGAGGATACGGTCATCTCGCCGTCGGAGGAGGAGTTGTTTTCAATTCCGAGTGTTTTTACTCATTTCGATTCCACCTCCGTGGACCTCTCCTTTCTTTCTCTTTCCAAAAATTCTATTTTCGATCGGATATATATGGACATGATCGAAGGGATAGTCGAGCGAGCGTATATGGAGGCAAAGAGCAATGAGGAGGAGGTTGGCCCGGATGTCGATATGGAGGGATTTTGTGAGGATGAGCCCCTTGTTCTTAATAATAAGCCCGTTGTGCCTCTATGTACCCCATGTTTATGTGAAGACGATTCTCGTTGTGTCGTTGAGGACAACGACGACATTTTAGAGGGGGAGGTGGGGGTTATTGATGATAAACTTGGAGAAAAAGACGATTATCTTGAGAAGGATGAGGAGAGCAAGTCGATTATTATCCTTGCAAGCTCGCACRGYGAAGAAGGGGAGAAGATGATGGTTGAAGGGTTTAAAATCCTTAAGAATGCTCTTCATTGGAAACCGGGAGTGGTCGAGAGAGTTAGCCCTTCGATTTTGATTCTTGACGATATGATGAGAGTCGATATGTGGAGGTTGTTGTTTTAGGGCTTGATGTTCGTGATTTCTAAAAGCGAGTGGGTGAAGCCCATTGACTTGGTGCCCAAGACGAGCGGCTTGTTAGCTCTTAAGGATAAAGAAAGTGGGTTGTTGGCCATGAGGGCTTCAATGGGTTGGAGGATGTTGATCGAGTTCAAGAAGTTTCATGAGTCCACAAAGCAAGATTGTTTCCCTCACCCGTTTGTCTATCAAATGATGAACAAGCTAGCCGGCCATTATTCCTATCTCTTCTTGGACGAGTTTTTGGGGCACTTCAAAACCACCATCCCACCCGAGGACCTAGCCGAGACGAGTGTCGTTTGCCCATTTGGAACGGTTTCTTTTTGGCGGATCTTATATGAGCTATGCAATGCGCCAAGGACGTTTCAAAGAGTGGATCCTCCCGACAAGGAGGAGATTGTGTTGGTGGATCCACCCGTGATCTTCCCACCTTGATCGAAAAAGGAGTACGTCAAGCTAGTGACGTAAATCAAGCGCTTCTTGGGAGGCAACCCAAGTTCTTTCCATTTCTTTCTTTCTTTTATTGAAAAATCCAAAAACATTCAAAAATTCAAAAATCCAAAAACATTTGAAAATTTGAAAAACAAAAAAAAAAAAGAAAAAAATTTGTTTTGAGTTCATGTACATATTTCCTTGTGTTTTTAATTTCGTGTGATTCTCTTTTCTATGATTTGTTTTCCGACTCCAACCATTAGGCTATTTGATAAGATTGAAAGCGTTCGTGGAACCGGGAGAAGCTAGCCATGCTCGTTTTTGATTGGATTGCTTAGATGCCTAGGTGGACCCCACCGAGCTCGACCTAAACTCGCTCGGTTGAGGAAGTTTATATTCACCCTCCTTTTACTTATTTTTCATTAAAATGCGGGTAATGCATGGTTTAGGTGTGGGGTGGATAGGTGATTAGGGTCCGGGTATTAAAAAGCATGTTTTGTTGTTCTTAACTCGAGCCTTGGCGAAGTGACGCATTCTTGGCGAAGTGACGCTTAATATTTGCGCTTTTACATGGTTTAGTCGATTTTTGTGTCTTTTGTGTGTTTATTACATGTTTAAGCAACTCCACGTGCTTGGAAGTTTGAATAGTTTACTTATCGGGTTTTTGCATGTTTATGGCCTCTTGTGTGAAGGGTTGAATTTTTTGTGCTTCGTCCAAAAACCGCATATATATATATAATCAACATTTTCTCGTGAAAAGATTGCAACGCTCTAAAAGCTCTTTTGATTTCGCTCCCAAATTCGGTGCAAACTAGTGAGTATCCTTGTGTGATTTATCGGCTTGCTTGCATTTTTTATGGAAATTGCATTGAGGAGGTTTGATTTTGCTCGTACATGATTTAATTCGAAAATGACCTCGAGGCACATATATCACCCTTGTTCCGGCCATATCCATATATTTAAGCTACTTTAAAAATCCCAAATGAGCCCCCTTGAGCCTTTATCCCGTTTCTTGATAGCCGAGCTCGATTTTAGCTCTTGTATCTTCGCGTTGGTGAGGTGAGAGAGTGCGTTGTTAGTTGACAAGATATGTGTGGGAAATTTATTGTGAGTTTTGGGTTTTGAGTTGCTTATACACAAAAAAAAATGAAAAAAAAAACGAAAACAAAAAGAGAATAATACTCCAACACAAATCAGAAAAGTGATAAAGCGTGCGTTCAAGTAAAAAGCCTATTGTAAAGGCTAAGTTTAGTAAAAAGAAGCAAATTCAAAAATCTTCTAAGTGTTGTGAAATAAAGTCGGGAAAGCGTGTGAGTATACGAAAGGGTTTCAAATGAGAGTTTGGTGAATTGGGAAAGGTGAAGCGATTATAAGCTTCGGGTTTTAGAAAGTAGGATTTTGTGAGTTATTGATCACGTTTGATCGTGTGTTAGCCACTATATCCAAATATTACATACCTTACCAAAGAGCCAACATTACAACCCATACTAAAGACCTCTTTCGATTCTTACTTGGTCATGTACTATGAGCAATTTTGAGCGTCCAATTTGTGAAATCTTGACAAGGTGCATGCATTGTTCGATTTGAGTGTATACACGTCCCATACTAAACACTTGAGCGAATTGAGCGAACACCCTCAAAATTCCATTTGAGAGGAAGTCATCGATTTGGCTTGCATTTGAGAAAGAGTAATACGAGCAATGCTTGACGAAAGCGAGTTTTTGTTGATACTATCGTCATAATAATAAGGATAAGCACAAGGATTTTTTTCGTTTTAGCACAATGTTCATTGCATGTACACTCTCGATTCTTTTCGTTGTTTGAGGACGAACAAACCGATAAGTGTGGGGTAGTTGTTTTGCATGTAATTGTTGTGTTTTTCCTAGTATTTCTAGTTAGAGTTTTATGTTGATTTTAGTAGTTTTTACTAGAATTTTATTAAGTTTTTAGGTCGTTTTTCTTGTTTTATTGTTTTTCGTGTTTCTTGCTAATTTTATATTTAATTTGGTTAAATGGTTCAATTACCTTGAGGTTTGGTGAAATTCTTGGGTTTTTATGTTCAAAATTCCTATTTTATAGGCTAAGGCATTGAGGACCAAAATTCAAGCCAAGAGAGGCTCAAAAATGCCCCAAACATTCTGGAATGGTGGCCTGTCCGCCCTCGACGAAATCGGCGGCCGCTGCGCCAGCTCGCGCCAGCGCCGGCGCTCCGACCTCCGCGCCCCGCACACGCCCGGCATCCCGGCACACTCGCCGCTCCCGCGCGCGCCTGTGCGCGGCCTCTCGCCACGTCTCGCGGCGCCTGCGCGCAACCTCGCCCTCGCGCCGCGCGCGCCATCCCCTGCCAACACTCGCCCCCTCGCCAGTCGCGCCTGCCCGCGCCACCGCGCGCCAACCTGCCGATCCACCAGCGCCCAGGCTCGGCCATGGCCGAGCCACATCGAGCCATGGGAGTCTCGAGCCAATCGAGCAAGTGCCAAGAAGCCAGACAAGGGTCTAGGAAGGTGCCTCCGGGTCAAACTTGGTCAAAATCGGGAATTTCAAGCCTCTATGGCTATTTTGGCCCATTTAAACCCAATTAAATGTAATATAAATAGGAGCTCATCTTTCATTTTTGAAAAAACACCTCTCATTTTTCTCCCAACCCAAGCATGGGTTTGGGATTAAAAATCCTCTCTCTAGTTTTTAAGATCTAATTTCTCTCTCTTAGGTTTTAGATTCAATTTCAAGCTTTGATGTAATTTCTTTTCTAGATTAGATTTAATTTCAAGCCCTGGCCTTGGGTTTGTAAGCCTAAGAAGAATCCAAATACTCCTTGGATTGTTACTTTGATGCAATTTAATTCAAGCTTGTTTCACTTCCTTAATTCAAGTAAGTTTTCCTTCATTTATTTTTATGCTTTAATTCCTGCTATTCATTTCCATGCTTGTTTCTTCATTTTATGCTTTTTCTTTCTTAGCACCTTGAATTTCATGATAAACTTGAGAATTGGCTATGGAATTTAGATGAGTGAACACATCTAGATCATAGATCGGCTCTTGGATCATCTTGATTTTGATTTTTGCTCATGCTTTATTTTGCAATTTTATTTTTATGCTTTGTTTCATGCTTAATCTTAGATCTAGTCTTCATTACTTGTTATTTTCTTAAAGTTTTGAACTTTCTTGTTAATTTCCATTGCTTTATCCATTCATGCTTTCAATTTTAGTTAATTTGCTTTATTTAGGATTTTATGCATAGTTGTACCTTGTGCATGCATGCTTGTACTTGGTGAAACAATGCATTTTCTTGCTTATTTTCCTTTATTGCTTGCATTTTCATTTAAGGCATACGACCGAGGCATCCTACCAATATGCACTTTCAATTCCTAGGATAGTTAGCTATTTTATTTGCTTTATTTTCATTTTTCCTTTATCTTTCAAGCTTGAAACACATTGATTCCTTCAATCGAATCGAATTCCGATAATACCGAGCCAAATGAACTTTCAAATATTTTAAACCACGAAAAACTATACTAACAGCGACCTGCTCAAACTAGTTTTATTTCCAGTTTTCAGAATAAAGAGCCTATTTCTGATCTATGGGATTCTAGGTTATGTCACTCTAGTCAAGATGTAATAGATAAGGCCTTGAAAAGCTGTAATATTCCTTATAATAGCAGTAATAAAAACTTATCCTTATGTTCCTCTTGTATGTTAGCAGAAAGTCACAAGCTTCCCTTTCCAAACTTTCAATTTACTAGCTCGCAACCCCTTGAACTCATTCATTCCGACCTCCGGGGACCAGCACCCATCAAGTATTCAAATGGGTTTCTTTACTATGTTAACTTCATTGATCATTTCAGTATATATATACATGGATCTATCTCCCAAAGTTCAAATCAAAAGTCTCAAATGCCTTTGTCCATTTTAAAAACCTTGTTGAAAATCAATTAAATTGCAAGATCAAAAACTTTCAATCTGATGGTGGCACTGAATATAAACCCTTGCTAAAATATTTCAAGATAATGGTATAAATCACAGGATATCTTGTCCCTACACACCAAAACAGAATGGTGTGTCTGAAAGGAAACATAGACATCTTGTGGATATGGGACTGTCTTTGCTTGCTGATTCAAACCTACCTCTTAGGTTTTGGGATGATGCTTTCACTACCTTTGCTTACATTATCAACCGAATTCCCTGCAAAACAAATCTTTATAAAACCCCTCTTCAGTGTCTCTTCAAGCAGCGATCTGATTACAACCTCTGCTATCCCTATATCAGGCCCAACAATTACCATAAACTTCAATATAGGTTGGTTTCATGTACCTTTCTTGGTTACAACACTCAGTACAAAGGATACAAAGTTTTGTTACCTTCTGGGAAGGTGATAATCTCCAGAAGTATTGTGTTCAGTGAGAATGAGTTCCCATTCAGGTCAAAAGAGGTTGCTAACTCCCCACACTTCACCTTGTCACCTTTTTCACCCATACTCTCACCACCCCAATATCATACTTTTCACATCCCATCTTCTCAAACAGACACACCATTAACACCTCTGAATAATGTTCCCACCTCTCCAATTCCATTGCCTAATCAAACTCCTCTTTTCCACCAATCGCCTCAGCATACTCACTCCAACACACGTCAAAGCTCCAACACTACAGTTCCCCTCGTTGTTCAACTTCCAGCCCTTTCTAATGATCCATCTTCACCATCTCCACCTCAAAATTTACATCCCATGCTGATGATTTGTACATTTTTATTACACTTTTGTACATATTTCGAGTCATGTTTTAGTATTTTTACCGTATTCTTAGGTCTAAAATAAGCTATTTTTGCATGTTTTTGCAGTATTTAGCCTTCTGCTTAGTTTTTTGACTTTTTATTCAATAATTGGCCTTTTTGAGCCATTTTTCTTGTTTTCCTCTTTCAGTCGAGTCATTTGACAAAACCCGGGAGATGAAGACCAAGAATCAGCGCTCGAAGTAGCCAAATGAACAATAATCCGACCGGATAAGACCAATAACCGATCGGATTGACCTTCAAGACACACACCGATCGGAGAAGACCTACGTCCGACCAGTCAAGAGGACAGAGATTTTCATCCGATCGGATTCGAACGTTACAAATGCAGATTTTTGGGATTCTTCAATTCTGAAACGGTTCTGGGGCCTATTAAACTCAAAAATCTGCAGAGAATAATCATCCTTTCACCCATAAGATTGGATCATATACATTGGAAGAGAAAATTGACAACTTTCTCGACTTTTGACCTATAGACCTTACGACAATAATATTTATAAGTTCGATCGGTTTGGATAATCGTTGAAGATAGAGTTTCGTGACAAGCTTCTCGGATTTAGCGAGGTTCATTTCATTTCCTGGAATAGCAAAGATTTGGCAAGATTCACCGTAATATCGTGATTGAGAAATCTCATGATTTAGTAATCTCTAAACTTTATCTCGTAATCTAGTTTGACAGTTTATGTCAGATAACGATTTCATAAAATTATGTTGGATGTTTCATGTGGATTGTTTATTATCTATGAACGATTGTTGACGGTTTGTTTTATGATCATTGGTAATTCGAATTATTTAGTTTTGGATAATTGGTTTGGTTGTTACGTATTGATTGTGTTTCGTGAATGCATATCAACTGTTTGATTGAATGTCTGAATGAGATTTCGTGTAACAATCTTTAGAATAAGTTATAAAAATCATTGTTGAGTTTGTTCATCGATTAAACTACTCTTGTGAAGAGTTTGATGCCCTCGGAGCAAGATAAGTTATCGAGTTTTTCTTAAAATTAAGTATCAAAACAAAAACCCCGTTGATCGCGTGTTTAGTATTAGAATTTGTGTTCTAATAAACATCGTTGACTCCGTATATCCACTTCTCGAGAGATTGACCCGAGTTTAACTTACCAATCTACAAGTGACCCCGTTCTCTTGCGGTGAGCTAAACCTTTTCAAATGTAGACATGCATTAGTTTAACTTGGGTTTTTAATTTTTAAAAGAGAAACACAAAAGCTCGGTTCAGCTGACCAGGTCTAAAGCTGGTATTCACAAACCTAAAATACTCTCTACCGAAGTCTTCAATAAGGATGATGAACCATTAAATGCTCATCAAGCTCTTAAGATTGGAGTTTGGAAATAGGCTATGCAGGCTTAATACAATGTACTGATTAAGAATCGCACTTGGACTTTGGTTCAGGCACGTGAGGGGAGAAATATAATTGGTTATAGATGGGTTTTTAACACCAAGAGAAACACCGATGGATCAGTTGCTAGACACAAAGCAAGATTGGTTGCTCAAGATTTCTCTCAGCGAGCTGGTTTTGATTTCTCTGAAACCTTCAGTCTAGTTGTCAAGCCAACAACAATAAGGATAATCTTAATCATTGATGTTTCTTGTGGATGGGATGTTAAGAATCTTGATATTAATAATGGTTTCCTGCATGGAGATTTACAGGAAGTTATCTATATGAAACAACCTCCCGGTTTTGAACAACAGAAAGATAAACAACTCGTCTGCAGACTCACCAAGACTATTTATGGGTTTAAACAGGCCTCTAGAGCATGGTTTGGAAGATTCAAGGAATACTTCAAGGTCTTGGATTCACAGGTTCAAAAGCTGATGCTTCTCTTTTTTACAGGTTGAAGAGTGGGTCAAGAATTTATCTCCTCATCTATGTAGATGACATGCTGATCACAGAGAGCAATGAGAATGAGGTCGCTTCAGTAGTTGCCAATTGGAAAAAGGTTTTGTCATTGAAAGAGCTGGGCAGTGTTAAACAGTTTTTGGGAATCCATTTTACCACATCCATTGATGAAATGCAATTGAGTCAAGGACATTACATAAGAGAGCTTCTCAAGCGAGCTAATATGCTGTCATCCAAGATATTTCCCACTCCAATGATTACTTCCAACAACCTGTCCAGATTCAAGGGGAGCAGCACGGGCATAAATCCTACTCTTTACAGAAGTTTGGCCGGAGGTTTACAATATGTCACTGTTACGAGCCCTGAAATTTCCTTCAGTGTTAACAAAGTTTCATGGCTAATCCCTTGAACACGAGCTAGAGAGCAGTAAAACGAATTCTGAGATACTTGGCAGGGACCATTGATCATGGACTGAGAATAATGAAAGCTCCAAACTTCAATTTTTCAGATCTGCTATGTATCTGATCATGGACCATTATTGAGTCTCTTGGTGATTTTAGGTTAGAATCTATGGTTTTGGGGTCTAAACGAATTTAGAACCATCAGTTGGTAATTGTCGAATGCTTAATCATGAATCGGGATTGAAAACCTCAGTTTGTAGATTAAGTATTCGATAAATTACCAATTAATTGTGGAAATGATTTTAGAACCTTAGACTGTCGTTTTATCGATCTTTTCAAAGTCTTTGATTTAATTTCTCATCATTTAAATTAACATCTTAGTTTTTAAAACACAAACCCTCAAAATTTGATTGCGTGTTTAGGAATTTTTTTCTTTATTTTCTTTTTCGTGATTTATACACAAAAATTACTTCCAATTACTTTTCCTCGTGAAGTTTAACTTAAATCACCTAACACTACGGTCGAACCCGTTCTCTTGCGGGCGATCCTTAAACTTTTGTAAAATGTAGTGCGCTTGAGATCACTTGAAATGCTTTTATGGAAATCTTCTGACCTTGGCCCATATGCAGGACACTATCCTAAACATCAAAATCAGGAGAAGACTAGCACAAAATGACCAAGTTAGACTTATCCTCCTTGTATTTTTCAGAAAGGTCATCAAACACAATACAACTAGATTCAATGATTATATTGTCCAAAACTTATAAACACGAGAGGTCTATTAAACGAATGTCCCATGAACTAATACTTATATCTTTCGAAATCAATACAATTGAAAACAAGTTGACCATTCAAAATAATACAAATATACCCGAACGCATGAAAACATTTTAAATTTGGCTTTTCCTTCCATTGTAGCTCATAATGAGGTTTAGTAAAATCATCTCTGAAATACACACAATTGTGTATGTGACAAACAAGTTTAAATGCCTCAAAATAAAAATCTTCTGTCAAATTTCTTGAACTTAACAGCACTTTAGCAAATTTTTGTAGTGTCCCTTACCTTGTTTTCACCAGCCTACCACAAGGTAAAGAAAACTCATGAAAAGTTTATTTATATCAAAACAAGTTAAGAATGAAGAATTCTCAAATTTCATGATGACCTAATTGGATTGTGGTAACTCTCAAACCATATATTTAAAAAAAAACTTTTTATGCTGAAAATCAAACCATTCGAGAGTGTCTGATTTTCATCAAAAAGCACAATCTATGTGAATCGTGTAAAGTCAACACCAAAATAGTAAGGTACTTTTTTTATTTAAATTGTGGCACCTTTATTAAAAAAAGGAGAAAATAGTCTGAATACATAGCAAAACAGTGAAAAAACGAAAACAAAGATACTAGCACTTCACAAGGAATCCCCGTTTAAGAGAACCCTTTGAAGTTCTGTGTATAGGAGTAGAATCTTCATCTTCAGCAATATCCGCCCAAGATTGTCTAGAAGCGATACTCGTAAGGTGAAGGGAATGAGAGGATTTTGTATCGTCAATAGTGAAAGGAGAATCTACTTCAACCGATATGCCCTTAGGCACGGCCATACATAAGAAGACTCCTATTGTCATTAATTATATCAATTAATCCTCGATCAGTGACAGGTTTACGAAAAAGAGGTGTGCGATGTTGGCTACCAATATCCGAATCATCCACTATAATGCCTTCTTCACGTGCAAGATAGGCTATTGGAGTATGTTGCGCTGAAGGAGAAACCTTATCCAAAGAACCCATGTCCACCTGATCAACATAACCCGTGCTTGAAGAAGTTGTTGAAGCGGGTTCCTCATAAAGCACAAGCTGTCGAGAGGTGTCACAAACAATCTCAGCCGATCTGCAAACGGTCCACTGGTTCTCCCTGCAAAGCTGCGCAGTTAGTTGCTCACCATTGTCTGAGCCACTATTACAAGGCTCAAAAGTGACATGGTAATCCTTCCCTTCCAGACTGGACGAAGTAACAAGATTCGCGGCGGCTTTAAGAGCCGTGTTCACGGGGGCGGGAGATAATGGCTCGAACCTCGAAGTAGGCTCCGAGGTAGGAGTTGTCGAAGGACCCGTGAAGGCTTCATCTTGTAACACTTAAAAGGTGTTAGAAGTCATCAAAGAAGGATTAGTAGGCTCGAGAGTAAGCAGGAATCCGTACGGTTATGGACCTGATGCTCACGAGAATCAGAACGTTGACGAGAGCATCTGGTGCTAACCGTATGCCAATCATCTCTAACGACGTTTTGAGTGACATGAGATTTATAAGAGGGGCAAGAACCAACAAGATGCCCAACCGTTTTACAGAAACAATAGAAATCCGGCAAGTACTCATACCCAATGGAAATATACCCGCAATATCCCTCCTGTTCGATCATAACCGTCTCATGCAAGGTATTTTCAAGACTAATCTCAACAAGAACACAAACAAAATGGCCCACTAAACCATTAGTATAATGCTCATCAATTTGTAAAGGAGTACCAACGACTCTAGCAATATTTAAAATAAAAGACTGATCCCAGTACTCGATTGGCAACTCGTAAATACGGATCCAAACCTGAAATGAGGCCGATAGGACCTTGTAGGGGTTGAAGTTCGGGATCCAAGGGAAAAGTCGAATAGAGCTTGAGACGAACTTCCAAGCGGATATGGTAAACACACGCGCTCTATCATTGGCAGAGGAAAATGAGATGCTGAAGAATCCTTTTCCAAGCGGAGTAAAGCTCCACGATCCAGTAGTTTCCCAAGTAGTCTTCAAGGTGGCCTTGCAATCCTCGAGCAAAAGGGGTTTCGATCCTTTGGGTTGAAGGAGACGGCCTATGAAAGAGTCGCGTAACATCGAAACTCAACTTTGGTAATGAGATTCATCGATAGTGACTAAGAAATAGTCACCTTTTTTGATCAGAGGAGCACCCAAGGTCAAGCTCTCCGGAGGTGGTTGGGCGGAGAGGGAAATGGCCTGGGCATTGGGTCCTTGGTCAGGTGGGCCACCAAAGCCGGGGAAGGGGGTCGTGGGAGCAACACCCGTCGCCTGGAGCAACTCCGGGGGCCATAAAGGAGTAGGACCCCTCGTAGAATGGTCTAGACATTGAGATGGGGGCCGCAAGACATGAGCAGTCGCGGGCTCGGTCGAGAGTGGCGGACCGGCAGTCGTCAAAAAATCCGAGGATGGGCGAAAAAGATTCTGTAATGCAAGCAAAGATTTGGACAGAAAAGGCGCAACGTGGGTGGCCGGCGAAGCAGCGATGGGCGGGACAGCCGCTGAGGTGGTAGGTCGAGAAGGATCCAGAGAGGTGGTGGGCTGAGAGGGATCCAAAAAAGATTCAAGCGGGGAGGGTTGGGAATGGTTCAAACCCCGCCGAAATGAAGCTTACGCTGCAAGCAAAAGGTGGGAAGCCTTAGATGGGCCATGAACCCTAGCCGTCGCTGGGTTAGGCGTGCGCGCCACCGTACTGTGAAGAGGGGCAATAACCGGAGAAGGCGAGAATGCAGTGGGAATGGTGGGAAGGCGAGTCGAACCAGCGCCGTGGAAAAAGGGGGCTTGCGAAGCTGGCCAAGTTGGCATAACCCAACCCGCCAGCAAGGAACCAAAGGAGATGGATGGGGCGACGACAAGAGTGGGGTCGCCGGAGGGGGCTTGAAGAGCTGGAACGGAAAACAATAAGGTACTTCATACCACCTAAACTTTCACATTCAATAGGACTGGAAAGACTTATGTGCATTAATGCAAGACATTGGGAGACAAAAACACATTTCTTCCTAAGACGAGGTTCACAAATTAGTTTACCAACATGACTAGGAACAGAACCATTACCAATTTTCGTGTTTAGTTTAGATAAACCATTAATAGCTTCACATTTAATCAAAATATCAATCATTTTTAAAATTCACATGACCAAACTTCTGGTGTCATTAATCAAGTACATCAACATTGGCAATACAACAAGTTTGAGTGTTAACAAATCGGTAACAATCATCAACTATTCTTAAACCTATAAGAATATAAGCATTAGAGACATCAAACACTTCACAAGCATTCTTACTAAACTTCACATACAAACATCATCACAAAGTTGGCGTATACTAAAGAGATTCACCACAAGCCCTTCCACATGAAGAATATTATGGAACTTAGGTAAATCATCGATATTAAGAGTACATTTACCAACAACCATTGCCAAAAGATACCTGACTTTTGTTCAACAACTCACAATCAATCTAATATTCTAAAATACCCGTCGTATGGTGGAAACAACCATTGTCAAATAGCCATGAATAAAAAAATAGACTCAAGAGAGGTATAGTCAACAATGCCGCTAACATCTGATTTTTAACCCATAATCTTCAAATGTTACAAGAAATATGACTGGAAGTCGATGACATTTCTGATAACATTTGGTTTTCAGAGAGTTTCCAAGCATGATCAGGTTTTAATTTTCGAAAATAGGGTCTAATGTGTCCAGAATAAGAACAATAATGACAAATAAAGTGACGTTTTATTGGTCTCGATTTTCTTTTCAATGAACGCTCACCGTTAGTTGATATCGAAGAAGATTCTACACCTTTTGCTTTGAGAGAATCAGGTTTGTTAACACAAAGACTAATTTTGCCAATTTTATTTCCGACATAAAGGTTTTTATCTAGTTTCGCTTTACCTCCACTCAATCGTTTAAGGGTGACAAGAGAGTTATCAAGTTCAGCTTTAAACTTTTCATATCCAGTCTCCTTATCGATGAGAGCAACTTCTAAACGAGCAATGGCGGATATTTGTTCATCACTTTCCAACACAATACGTTTATGAACCTTTGAAAAAGCATCAATCGTTTTCTTTTGTGCTTGCCATTCATTTAGAAGCTCCTCATATGCATCTACAAGTTCAGGTTCAATAGAAATTTCACTCTCACCGTGTTGGGTACATGCAAATCACAATCAAGTTAACCCTCAATCACTAAACTAATCCCATCTACATATATCTCATTGAGATAGAAGAACGCAGCCAAGAGAATTAGGACAAACAATCGAGAAACAAAGACAAAGTTGTTGAGTAAATAAGTGCAAATAAATATACATCAATCTGACATGTACCAATCTCGGGTCTTGATTGGCTACGATCCTGTAGTCGATGTGGCTGAGTCGACTCGATTTGAGATTAGGTTGTGACGAGTTTTGGTTTTTAACTTCGTGTTTGGGGATGAATGGGTGGTAATCGAAGTCAAGAAGAACTAGGAAAAATCTATGGATTCTTGCCGCTGATGAACGACGATGAGGAGTGATGGGAGCTAGTTGAAGGGAAAGACATTCGAATTGTGTAGAAGTTGAAGACGATTGACTGATTTATTTTATTAATATTAATGGGCGGGCTAGAGGGTGGGCAAATAAGATGAGAGGGTAAGTTAAAAGTGTTCTATAGTAAAAGATTGGTATCACTCAAATATTTGGCAGTATATCCTTAATATTAAAATGCATTTAGCGGGTCAAACGGGTTTACGCATGGAGCAAATATGGGTCTGTGTTCAGAAAATTTTAGTTGGTCCGGTCTTGGGCCCAGGCGGTCCCAACCAGGGTGCGACCCATATTATTCAGTAGATCTATGCCTCTGCTGTGATCAGTTAGAATGTCGGCCCATTGACTCTATATAGAATTTCCATTTACTAACACAATTAAATAAAAAGAATAAAAATCGTCGAAACATATTTTTGAGCCCATCTGTTATTTTCACAACAGAATCATTCATTTTACTAGTTGTACAGTAGGCAAACATTTATTTTGTTCATGGACGTGAAAACTGAACACGTAACAATAACAACAAACTTTATTAAGAGCTTATCATCAAATAATTAATCAAAGCCCAAGTGAAAACGGGAACCCAGTAGCCGCCAGCCAGCTCCCGCCGGCGATGAACCTCCCCGCCGTGAACGGCTGCGCCTCCGCCGCAGTCCTCAGAACCCTAAACCCCCTCCACGTGACCCTGCTCCCCGTCCCGGCCCCCGCCCCCGTGTTCGCATACTCCGCGTAGAACAGCGTATTGAGCGCGAAGTTCCCGCTCCACTCGTACCACCCCGCCGGATTGATGACGTTGCTTATCTCCGTCTGCATGATCACGGTCCTGGAATATTCCCTCCACGGCCGGCCGAGGTAGGTCGGGAAGCTGCTTTGGACGGGGCGGAGGTCGGAGGTGGCGCCGATCCGGCAGCGCTGGATGACGATGCCGGTGTTCTGGTTCGGGTCGTCGCGGCCCTGGGCGGTGACCATGTTCCTCTGGCCGGAGTTAGGGCGGCGGGCGTGGATGTCGCAGTTCTGGAGGACGGCGGCGGCGTTGCCAAAGATGAAGTCGACGGTGCCGGCGATGAGGCAGCCGGAGTAGAACTGGCGGAGGGAGTGGACGTAGAGGGTGTCCTGGTAGGCCAGCATGTCGCAGCGGTAGAAGGCAGCGAGGTCGGCGTTCACGCGGAGGGCCACCGCCTGGTGGTTCGAGGCGCCGGCGGTGTTCTGGAACGTGATGTCACGGGCTAAGAACCCGGTGCCTATCACGGCTGCGCCATTTTTTTTTTTTTTTTTTTTGGCAATAATCAAATGATTAGGTTATTTGATAGGTCATTACTCTATACTATAGATAAATAAATGATTGAAAATAATGGGTGGAAAAAGTTGCTACTATAATTGAACAAATATCTAAAGGTCTTAAACGTCATTGTCCTGCCTAATCATGTAATATTCCATACTCTTAGTCCACACACTCAATCAACCTCTTTTGTTTCTTTCTCTATTTTGTCAAGTGATATAATTTCAATCCAACACACGTACACAAAAATGACATTGTCGGGTGGGATCATGCACAATTTAGTTTAAAAAGTATGAATTCTTGACTAAAGAAAATTACACGTTTTAGTGTTTTTACGTCATAATAGAATGATGTGTAAATGAGTCGAAATGAGCTCTATGAGTTGGTATTTTAGCGCACATATATACATTTTTATATTAATAATGAAGCGAGCTTTATATTGTCCTTAACGAGAAATTGTGTGCAATCTTGATTTTGCTAACATAACGAATTGAATTCAAACGAACTTTGCTCAATCGATCTCGAGTCTTAAGTACTTTTTTGGTTTTTATTGCTACATTCAATATTGATATCTAAAAATCATGAAAGTTTGTGGCCTACATTTCTCATTCTTCTTCATATTCCACCTTTGCCTTAGGACAAATAAAAGCAGCATTACAATTTACTCGCCCAATTAAACACTCTAGTTTGACTTTTAAACATCTATTTTAAAAGCCAGGAATTATTTTCATGCATAAGCAAGTCAAAGTTTTCCAATTGAAATGAATTAAGAATGAAGAACTAACCAACCGGTGGCGGAATTGAAGGTGGTGCTGCCACCCCGACGCTCCGGCTGCCGGTAATAATAGTGTTGGCCCTCCCATCTCCCAGGAACATCAAGTTCCTCTTACCCCTCGGTATCTCCACATTCTCTCTGTACACCCCAGCCCTTATCCTAATCACATACCTCCGGCTACTCCCCGACGGCGCCGCTGGCCACCGCCGCCGCCACCGTCCTGTAGTTCCCGCTCCCGTCCGCCGCCCACCGTCACGTCGGGAGTCACCGACGACGACTGCAGCAGCCGCCTATCCCCCCGCCGACATCCACTCCGGCCACTCGCCACCGCCGCCGGCACCGGCGATATCCTCCCCCAGCTTCCTCGCCGGAGTGAATTTATTATTCGCCATCTCGGTGTCGGACAAATTCTTGACTATGGCCAGAACATTGCTGACGAGCTTGAAAACGTGCTTCTGACCGGCGAGGAGAGTCTTGCGAACCTGCTTGTCGGCGTTGTCGTGCGAGAAGCCGTCGAGGCAAGATTCCTGGTTGGTCTGAGCGGCGCTGAGTAGCGTCATTAGATTCTCCTTGTGGTCGGCCAGTGTGTAGTTTTTGAACCCGTAGTCTTTGAGCTCCGCTTCGCTCTCCTTCAGCTCCTCCAACGTGTCGTCTATCACCTCCAGGCAGTCGTGGAGTGCGCCCTTCTCACGCGCCGTCAGGGACTTGCTCCGCCGCTCGCCGATCTTCTTGACGGTGAAGTAGTTCCGCTCCACCGTGTAGATGGTGTAGTTGAGGGCGGTGATGAGCACGTCCTTGCTGCTCTGGATGGCGGACGCCGCCGGGGCGGCGGCCCTGATGGTGGAGACGCATAGCTCCGGGTACAATGTGGCGGCGCAGGTGGATTTCACGACCGCGGAAGCGGCGGCGTGATCGTGGGCGTTCCTGCGGGACTGGACGACGGCGATGGAGATGACGGCAACGACAAGCAGGGATGCGAGTGCGGATAGGATGAGGAGTTTCTTGGGCTTGGGCTTGTTTGTTTTGTGAGTGTGGTCAGAATTAATTTCCATTGGATAACAGAGAGAGGAGGTTGATTACAGGTTAACTGTCGGCAGAGGGTTGAAAATGTAGTGACCTGACCTGCCAGCTTGTGTTATGTTTAGTTTGTGTCCGGTTTTTATAATTTAATATCACCTGACTGACATGAGAGAGGCGGCCCCGGCCCCGAATGTGATATGAGCTTCCATTTGCGCTGCGTGCAAATCATAGCATGGGCCCCCGTTAATTTTAATAGTGTATTAAAAAGGATGAATAATATTTGGCATAGGATTGTATTTGCTCACGAGATATGTACTCAACAACAATAACAACTCAACATTTATATTTCCTTTTTGGTACATTAATTGTTCATTTGGTGATCATCTTTGGTTGATTTACTATGGTTGGTTGTTGTAAAATAAAATATGTTTCCTAGTCATAATATATTTATGATGTTTGTTGGTACTCTTTAAACTTTGAATAAAGAAAATTGACTCAAACAATTTAATAAAAGGAACGTACCCACCTATTGAATATGTTGGTTTTCATATCCAAATAATGGTAAAAATACATTTAAATTACTTTTTCTATGCATTTTATTGAAAAATATCTATATAATATAATATTTTAGATAATATGGTTTGGATTTAATTAGGATTATGTTCTATTTATATTATTTCATCTTTATAATTAGTTGAGATCTTGATTAAGAAAGATATTTCTATATTATTTCATCTTTATAGTTACTTGATTGATCAGAAGGGTTCTATAATAGATGTTGTTAAGAAAGATATTCCTGCACTATATTTTAGAGATTTTCCAACGTATTTAAGTCTCTAAATGTTTTTCATAATTTCTAAAAACCTCTTACACAACGCTCTTTATATTTTATAACATCATTTGTTCTTCATTATCATCGGGAGATGAAAACATGGTGGGCAATCAAGTTGAATTTTACTTCCATTATTATTTTTTTAATAATCATCATTTGCACCGCGATTGTTGTCGCATTTATAAGATAAATGAGATTATAGGAATTGTTATTTCATTAGTCTGATCGTTTACAATATATATAGTACAAGATGAATTATTCACAATTAAAATACCATAACAAAATTCTAAAATGTAGCTTACAAATTGTACTGGCCGAATATATACATTTAAAGTAATTGAATGAATAATATCATATATTTATATGCATGAATCAATATATATAATATATATGATATCATTCCTTAATACGCCCCGGCAAAATGGACGTGCCGTCGGCCACGAAGATTTTGGAACGGAGGAGTTCAAAGCGCGTACGAGGTAATAGTTTGGTAAGTATGTCAGCAAGTTGATCGACCGTGCTGGCATAAGAGACTGAGAGGACCCCTTTTGAAGCAAGATCACGTACAAAATGCACATAAATGGCAATGTGCTTCATGCGAGAGTGTTGAACTGGATGGAGGGCGAGACGAGTTGCCCCCATATTATCACAAAGCAGTCGAGGCGTGATAGAACCGGAATGCTTAGCTCCTTGAACAAATTTACAACCCATGCAACTTCTGATGCAGCAGAAGCAAGAGAGCGATACTCAGCTTCAGTGGAAGAGCGAGCAATACCCGTTTGCTTACGAGAACGCCAAGAGATCTGGTTCTCACCAAGATACAAAATATAAGCGGATGTCGACTTAAAATCCGCGCGATCCCCTCCAAAATCTGAATCAGAGTATGCAATGAGACGAAGAGTGGACGGGCGACGAAGGAGAAGACCGTGATGAAGAGTACCCTTAAGGTACCGAAATAGCCATTTTACTTCACACCAATCAGAGCCAGACGGTGTAGACATACGTTGAGCTAATCGGTTCACGGTGAAGGAGATATCTGGGCGTGTGAACGAGAAATATTGAAGACCACCAATGGCACTGCGATATTGAGTCACATCAACAGATGAAGATGAAGTCGCAGCAGTTGGGTTACTGGGTGTGCGAAGTGACTTGGCACCATCCATGTTGTGACGGCGAAGAAGATCAACCAAGTACTTATGTTGAGACAAAAATAGCCCTTCCTTGCAACGAGCAACCTCAACCCCTAAGAAGAAAGATAGTGAACCTAAATCCTTTAGAGCAAAGGAAGTCTGCAAGTGAGAAATAAGACGTTGAATAAGGGCGGAACTTGACCCAGTGATGATCAAATCATCCACATAAACAAGAACAATAAGTCGGACATCCCCTTTAGTGTAAGTGAAAAGAGAGTGATCCGTACGGGACTGCACAAAGCCAAAGTTGGTGAGAGCGGAACTGAGAGCAATGTACCATTCCCGAGGAGCTTGACGAAGACCATACAAAGATTTATGTAGCAAGCAGACCGAGGAGGGACGTGAAGGATCAACAAATCCTGGAGGTTGCGACATGTAGACTGGAGCCTTCAAAGAACCGTGTAGGAATGCATTGCTTATGTCGAGTTGTCAAAGGGGCCAATTAGCTGATAAGGCCAAGGTAAGAACCGTCCTAATTGTGACAAGTTTAACTACGGGGCTGAATGTCTCAAAGAAGTCCACACCGGGACGTTGGGAAAACCCTTAGAACAAGACGGGCTTTGTAACGTTCAACTGAGCCATCGGGGTTTCGTTTAATACGAAAAACCCACTTGCAACCCACGATATTGGCATGAGATGGAGGAACAACTAAGGACCAAGTACCATGACGTTGAAGAGCATTAAATTCCTCGGTCATGGCTTGTCGCCATTGGGGCGAGGCCAAGGCAGTCGAGACACACGACGGTTCAATATCAGGCGGCAATGGGTGTTTAGTCGCAGCATAGAGACGCTTGGGCCTGTATATGTTATTCTGGGCTCTTGTACGCATAGCATGTGTCCGGGCAGGAGCATGCGGTTGTGCAGGTTGGTCAGGAATAGCTGCTGGAAGTGGTATAGTTGGCGAGCAATTTGTTAATTGTTCAGCTAATGGACTCCTCGGATCAATAGAAGAGGGGTCTGAATACGGTACAGCCGACGGAGATGGAGTACCAGCAGGATCAGTAAGTAACGGCAAAACAGCAGTATGGGGTTGAGAATCAGCAGGAGTCGGGCTGGAAAAATTCCAGAAGGTGAATTCTGAGAACTTGACATGTCGAGATACAAAGACACGTTCGGTTGCTGGATCAAGACAACGATAAGCACTCTGGCTTGTGGAGTAGCCGACGAAGATGCACGGTTGTGATGAAAAATTAAGCTTGCCCATATTGTACGGGCGTAGCCATGGAAAACAGATGCAACCAAAAGTGCGTAGCTTATGATAATTTGGTGTTCGATGAAACAAAACCTCGAACGGACTCTTGGACGAATAAACCGAAGATGGTGTACGATTGAAAAGATATGTTGCTGTTTGTATGGCAAAGGAACAGAAATTCTGAGGTAGACTAGCATGATGAAGTACACTACAAAAAAACACAGTTTTTCGAGGGATTTTTCCCTCGGTTTTTGGAGAAACCGAGGGGAAAACCGAGGGCAACGTCCCCTCGGAAAAACTGTCCTCGGTAAAATTTTCGAGGACAAAATTCCCTCGGAAAACTTTTCTGAGGGGAAAACCGAGGGTCAGTCCCCTCGGTTAAATCCAGTCGACGACCCTCGAAAAAACCGAGGGTAAAATCGAGGGTCCTTTGCCCTCGGAAAACCGAGGGTCTAGGGCCCTCGGAAAACTGAGGGTTAACGGCCCTCGGTTTTTCAATTTTTTTTTTAATTTTTTTTTTAAATTTTAAGTTTAATTCCTATTTATTCAAAAATCCCCAAAAAAATGAAAAATATCATTAATGAATGTACAAATTAATAAACCAATTATTATAAAAATATTTGAAAATTTAGAATTATTACATCCGTTCGACACAGTAACAAAGTTTATATAAATCAAAATAACCAAGGATGGTGGGGGGGGGGGGGGGGGGGGAACTGCTACAAACGAGCATACAGCGCGGCCATCTGGGCGTTAACCTGCGCCTGAAATGCCTCCTGCTGTCGGCGCTGCTCCTCAAATGCCTCCTGCTGCCGGCGCTGCACCTCACGCTCCTCCTCATGTCGTCGCTCAGAATCGACATATCGCTGCTGGATCGGCTCGAGCTCCGCCCTCTGCGCCTCCTGAGCTCGTCTGGTGGCCTCCAACTCCTCTCTCTGCGCCTGGAGCTGTGCCTCGAGCTCTCTGACCTGCGTCCGATCAGACTGAGAGGAGGTGGAAGAGCTGCCTCTGAGGAAACCCTTTGCAGCAGCAAACGCCTTCCCGAACGAGCCGGTGCCGTAGATATTTCCCTTCTGCGACCCGACGACGTCGAAGAAAACGCGATCAGAGTTAACCTCGGTACTCGCATCCTGGGAAGACGCGCATGCCCTCTCCAGGTTTCTCTCGTACTCCTCCTGAAATACAACTCGTTAGTAAATTTACATTAAAAGCAAAAAAACAAGTTAAAAATAACAAAGAGACTCACATTAATAGTACTGGATCTCGCATCGATACACGAGCCGTCGTCCTTCATGTACGTACGTACAAAAACCTGGTGCGCCTTGGCCTTTTAACCCGTCTCCCGCTCCTGTATCGAAATAGGATTTTCAAATAGTTAACATTAAAATTAAACAAATAAATAATATATTATTATATTCCAAAATTACTTACGATATCCAGAGCATAATCGATATTAGATCTAACTCCCCCCTGTGCTTCGACATCCCGGTACCTGGCCCAGCACGCTCGCTCTTCCTGTTCCGGCTGCACTGCTCGGGTCTGGCCTTATTCTCGGGCTTATCCCACTCGACCTTCCAAGCCCTAGTTGAGACGCATGATATATAATGTGTTGTAAATTATCTATTATAAGTAAAAAAAATCTAATTTAATAAGAAAATATATAACAGAATCAATTACCTCCAGAGCTCCTCGTTAACGCTTCGATGGCAGCTTACCAGGATGAGAACTTGCATACTGCTTATACTCGTTCAAAACCTTCCCGTACTTGTCCCCGATCATCGGAAAAAACACGTTCCGTATCTCATGAACACTATACTCCTCCGAGTCCCAATAACAAACCCCCTACAAAAGAAAATAATAATTACATTTCAATTGATACATATGATTGTGTAGTTACATTACAAATTAACAAATTACCTGAAACATCTCCCACCAGAACTCCTTAGTCTCCAGAGGGACCGCCTTATAGCACCACCCGGCGGGATGGAGATCCTTCTCGAAGATCTCCCGGAGTATAGTAGTCACCTTACCATGTCTGCTGTGTAGCCTGTATTCAATTTTTTTTTTGTTACGAATATAATTTAATCATAACGATAATTAAAATTTTAAAATCATTAAATTACTTACTTGCTCCCTACAATATAAACCTGAACACCCCCCCCCCCCCCCCCCTGTGTGGTGGGACCAGCTGCCGTCGCGATGTACCCGCATCAGACGGTGTATGTAGCGGTGTGTGTGATGTCGGTGTCGGTGTATGTGTGGGTGTATCCAGCGTCGGCGCTGAATGATCAGCACCGAGACCCACGTAGTCATCCTCGAAATCAGCTAAACGATTAGCCGAACCCATATCGGATCGACCAATGCTGCTGGGCTGTGGCATTAGATGCGTACAACCTCTGCAGACGTGGAGTTAATGGAAAATAGTACATCTTCTTGTACGCGATGCGAGCCTTTTGTCGTTTTGTTTTTCCCTGATAAATGGGTTTAAACCGAGATTCATTATAGAATTTGCAGCTTGTCAAATCAGAATCGTCTCTCCATTAGATCATACAATTATTCTTGCAGCAGTCTATCTTCTCGACTGGTAAGCCCATACCCCTTAACAACTTCTTACTGTTATAAAAGTTATCGGGTACGAGATTGTCTTTCGGTACTATCTCTTTGATTAATTCACTCAATTGATCATAACACTTATGAGACATGTGATTCTCTGACTTCAAATTCATGAGACGGGAGACTAGTGACAACTGCGTATGTCCCTCGCACCCCGGATACAATGGCTGATTTCCAGCTTTCAGCATGTCATAAAATTTTTGTGCATCAGGGTTCGGCGACTCTTCCAAATCGTCAACCACGTCAAAATCGGGACCAGCTGCATCTCGAACCATATTAATGTACGCATTTGATGATTCTTCAGAATGAGGGTTAGAGGTCCTCCAATATGATAATCGTGACAGCGTCCAGAAGTGGCGAGCCGACTTTCTCCGTGGTAAATCCATCTATAGTAATTCGGCTCGAATCCGTGTCTAAACAAGTGGTACTTGATCTCGTCGACATCGAGGTAACCACTATTCCTACATCTGCTACGATTACATGGACATTTCAGCTTCTGTCCGTCCTTTTGAGTGGAATGTGCTTCAGCAAATTCAATAAAACTCTCGACTCCAGCCACGAATTGTGAGGATAAATAGCCGTTGTTGATTCGCTTGTACATCCGACTACGATCGGAACTCATCCTAACATTATACGGTTTTTATATTGATTTATCAAAAATTGGGCAGCATGAGGGTGGCTAGAGAATGATTGAATTTTTTGGTAGGGCCCTATCTCATTCGAAAACGTGATTTGCCTGTAATACAGCGTCTTAGTATATGAATTTTTGTTGACTAAAAATTTCGGCAGCATCTCCCTTTAGTTCTCTAAGTACACATATATTGAAGTGCACCCAAGAACATAAGAGAGATACAGAACTGAAATTTATATATTCAACAAAAAAACATATAGATAAGATAAGCCATATTACAATCACGCTCTCAAACTGTCCAAAGAAGTGGACAATTTGGGATTTAGTATCGAATTCTCTATTCGATACAAAATCCCAAACGAGGCTAAGGTATATTATTTATAAAGAGTGTATCTTGAATCGAACATATATTGAACTCCTTTTTTGGATAGATGAAACCTCCACGGCCGGCGCCGTAAACAACATCATCACAGACGTATACATCAAGTAATAAATCACATCATTTAAACAATATATACATAAAAAAAATATGTACTCATAACACAACATGCATGTACCGATCACCACGGTATTTCACCACCACTATCACGAGCAATTTAAAACATTTTGAAAACCACCGTCTTTTTTTTTAAATAATTTTGAAAACCGTTATTGGAGGGACGAAACCTCCCGGCCAGCGCCGTATACCACGTCGTCACCGACGTCTTCCCAAACCAATCACAACATCAAGCAATCACATTAAAACCATAACAATAAACCGTAAAAACATGAAATTAACATGCATGTGCCGATCACCACGGTATTTCACCACCACCATCAAAAACAATTTAAATGAAATTGCATAACGGAACCCTAATTACATAATTATTTTTAAATTGAACCCTAATTGGGTAATTATTCCTAAATTGAACCCCAATTACGTAATTAATCCTAAATCGAACCCTAATTATGTAATTATTTCTAAATTGAACCCTAATTGGTTAATTATTCCTAAATTGAACCCTAATTTTATAATTAATTCTAAATTGAACCCTAATTACTTAATTATTTCTAAATTGAACCCTAATTGGTTAATTATTCCTAAATTGAACCCTAATTTTATAATTAATTCTAAATTGAACCCTAATTACTTGATTYATCRTAAATTGAACCKTAATTTTYTAATTATTCCTYAATTGAACRCCAATTACGTAATTAATCCTAAATTGAACCCTAAATTTTAAATTATACCCTCAATATTACATAATTACAAACCCTAACCCATAAACCCTAATTTCAAAACCCAAACCCATAAACCCTAATTTCACACCCTAATCTCAAAACCTAAATCATAAAACCAACAAATAAACTTAACAAAACAGAATACAAAAACAAAAAATGAAAACTTACCTTCTGAAACTGGCGACGAAGGTGGGCGGCGGTATTCCTTCCTCGGTTGCTGCGGCGGAGAGTCGCGGCGAATAAGGGCAGACGTCAGCTGCGGCAGAGACGGGCTGGGCGGCGGACGTCGGCTGCGGCGGATCGACGGATGGGCTGGGCAGCGGCCTTCTCTTTCCTTCTCTTTCTTTTCTCTCTTTCTCTCTTTTGTGAGCAGCGGGTCTGTTGCCCGCTGCTATTTTAATGAACAAAACCGGGGGCCATGGGACCCTAGGAAAGACCTCGGAAAACCGAGGGCAATAATGACCCTCGGTTGCTATTTTTTCAAATTTTTTTATTTTTTAAAAAAACCGAGGGTCGCCATTACCCTCGGAAAAAACCGAGTGGAGGCCAAGACCCTCGGTTTTTTCCGAGGGTACAATAGACCCTCGGTTTTTAAAAAAAATCGGAAAAAATAGAAAAAAATAGAAAAGTCATAAAAATGAAACAAATGCTACCATATCGGGCACGTGGTGAGGTTTTGACCCAATTTCGGTCGAAAGACATGAACGAGCATGTGTGTATCCACACGTTTCGTGCAATTCGACCAACAACCAAGATACGATCGATCGATCAAGTGGTTCGGTTGGAAACGCGAAGCGGCGAGGCGTCGTGATTTCTACGAGGGGGCGGGGGGTGCGTCTCGTCGTGCTCGAGATGATAGGATTTGTTTCATTTGTACGATTTTTCTATATTTTTCCTTTTTTTTTTAATTTTTTAAAGAAACCGAGGGGCATTTTCCCCTCGGAAAAAACCGAGGGGAGGCCAGGACCCTCGGAAATTTCCGAGGGGAAATGGGACCCTCGGTTTCTTTAGAAAATAGGAAAGAATAGAAAACGAGCACGAAACGACCGGAAACCGACCCCCGTGGATCCACGACGCTGAGACGCACCCCTCCCCGCCCCGTTCGTGAATTTTTGGGGTTTTCTCCTATTTTTTTATTTTCTCTAGGCTATTTTTTCAATTTTTT
>BMAC01000038.1:1468596-1481838 GCA_014905375.1 Phtheirospermum japonicum
TAAACAAAATGATGAAACTATGTCATGGATAACTGATCTCATTTTTATATTAAGAAATACTTGTATAGGATTGATTATAAAATGAAACCACTTTTAATCTAGCCACACATCATGAGATGGTGATAATGTTAAGACGAATGAGTTGGAGCAAGTACATGATGGGTAGAATAAAAGTAGTCGATCTTGCAGACCTACTTCTTACATTAGTTTTCCTATTAAACCTCAAGATTATATAGCTAGGAAGATGTTAAAGAAATTGAAATCTAAGATAATACGTATATATGTATAATACTTAAGATTAATTCACAATATACATAATTATACATTCGCGTGTACGTTGTACCCACTACAAAAAAACACTGTTTTTCGAGAGATTTTTCCCCTCGATTTTTAAGAAAATTCCCTCTGTTTTGGAAAAACCGAGGGCAACGTCCCCTCGTAAAAACTGTCCTCGGTAAAATTCTCCGATAGAAAATTCCCTCGGAAAAATTTTCGAGGGGAAAACCGAGGGTCAGTCCCCTCGGTTATATCCAGTCGACGACCCTCAGAAAATTCGAGGGCAAAACCGAGGGTCCTATGCCCTCGGAAAACCGAGGGTCAACGGCCCTCGGTTTTTTAATTTTTTTTTTAAATTTTAAATTTAATTTTTGTTTTATTTAAAAATCCCCCAAAAATGAAAAATATCATTAATGAACATACAAATTAATAAACCAATTATTATAAAAATACCGAAAGTTTAGAATTATTACATCCGTCCGACACAGTAAAAAAGTTTATATAAATCAAAATATCCTAGGCGTACAAAACACCTGTGCGCCTTGGCCTTTTGACCCGTCTCCCACTCCTGTATCGAAATAGAATTTTCAAATAATTAACATAAAATTAAACAAATAAATAATATATTCTTATATTCCAAAATTACTTACAATATCCAGAGCATAATCGATATTAGATCCAACCGAACGACTTGATCGATCGATCGGTATCTGGTTGTTTGGTCGAATTGCACGAAACGTGTGGATACGCACATGCTCGTTCACATTTTTCGACCGAAATTGGGCCAAAACCTCACCACGTATCCGAGATGATAGGATTTGTTTCATTTGTACGACTTTTCTATTTTTTTCCTATTTTTTTTTTTAATTTTTTAAAGAAACCGAGGGGCATATTCCCCTCGGAAAAAACCGAGGGGAGGCCAAGACCCTCGGAAATTTCCGAGGGGAAAGGGACCCTCGGTTTCTTTATAAAAAAATAGGAAAGAAATAGAAAACGAGCACGAAACGACCGGAAACCGACTCCCGTGGATCCACGACGCCGAGACGCACCCCTCCCCGCCCCGTTCGTGAATTTTTGGGGTTTCTTCTATTTTTTACTATTTTTTTATTTTCTCTAGGGTATTTTTTCAATTTTTTATTTAGTAAAAAATAGGAAAAAAATAGAAAACGAGCACGAAACGACCGCCGACCGACCCCCGTGGATCCACGACGCCGAGACGCACCCCTCCCCGCCCCGTTCATGAAATTTTGGGCTTTTTTCCTACTTTTTGCTAATTTTTCTATCTTTATAGTGGATTTTTCCGATTTTTTTTTAAAAATTCGAAAAAAATAGGAAACGCGCACGAAACGAGGCACGACCAACCCTCGATATTCCGGGTATCACGAGACGCACCCCCGCCCCCTTGTCAAGATCACGATGCCTCGTCGCTTCGCGATTCCAACCTAACGACTTGATCGATCGATCGTATCTTGGTTGTTTGGTCGAATTGCACAAAATGTGTGGATACGCACATGCTCGTTCACATTTTTTCGATCGAAATTGGGCCAAAGTCTCACCACGTGCTCGAGATGATAGGATTTGTTTCATTTGTACGACTTTTCTATTTTTTTCTATTTTTTTTTAATTTTTTTAAAGAAACCGAGGGTCCCCTTTCCCCTCGGAAAAAACGAGGGGAGGCCAAGACCCTCGAAAATTTCCGAGGGTAAAGAGGACCCTCGGTTTCTTAAAAACAAAAAAAAATATGAAAAAAAGAGAAAATGAGCACGAAACGACTGGAAACCGACTTCCGTGGATCCACGACGCCGACACGCACCCCTCCCCACCCCGTTCGTGATTTTTTGGAGTTTTCTCCTTATTTTTTAATATTTTTTTATTTTCTCTAGTGTATTTTTTCAATTTTTTATTTAGTAAAAAATAGGAAAAAATAGAGCATGCGCACGAAACGACCGCCGACCGACCCCCGTGGATCCATGACGCCGAGACGCACCCCTCCCCGCCCCGTTCATGAATATTTGGGGTTTTCTCCTATTTTTTTATTTTTCTAGGGGTTTTTCCGATTTTTTATTTAAAAATTCGAGAAAAATAGGAAACGCGCACGAAACGAGGCACGACCAACCCTCGATGTTCCGGGATCACGAGATGCACCCCCCGCCCCCTCGTCAAGATCACGACGCCTCGTCGCTTCGCGATTCCAACCGAACGACTTGATCGATCGATCGTATCTTGGTTGTTTGGTCGAATTGCACGAAACGTGTGGATACGCACATGCTCGTTCGTATTTTTCGACCGAAATTGGGCCAAAACCTCACCACGTGCCCGAGATGATAGGATTTGTTTCATTTGTACGACTTTTCTATTTTTTTCCTTCTTTTTTTTTAGTTTTTTAAAGAAACCGAGGGGCATTTTCCTCTCGGAAAAAACCGAGGGGAGGCCAATACCCTCAGAAATTTCCGAGGGGAAAGGGGACCCTCGGTTTCTTTAAAAAAATAAAAAAAAGGAAAAAAATAGAAAACAAGCACGAAACGACCGGAAACCGATCCCCGTGGATCCACGACGCCGAGACACACAACTCCCCACCCCGTTTGTGAATTTTTGGGGTTTTCTTATTTTTTACTATTTTTTTTATTTTCTCTAGGCTATTTTTTCAATTTTTTATTTAGTAAAAAATCGGAAAAAAATACGAAACGCGCACGAAACGACCGCCGACTGACCCCCGTGGATCCACGACGCCGAGACGCACCCCTTCCCGCTCCGTTCGTGAATATTTGGGATTTTCTCCTATTTTTTACTATTTTTTTATTTTTCTAGGGGTTTTTCCGATTTCTTATTTAAGAATTCGAAAAAAATAGGAAACGAGGCACGACCAACCCTCGATGTTCCGGGATCACGAGACACACCCCCCGCCCCCTCGTCAAGATCACGACGCCTCGTCGCTTCATGATTCAAACCGAACGACTTGATCGATCGATCGTATCTTGGTTATTTGGTCAAATTGCACGAAACGTGTGGATACGCACATGCTCGTTCATGTTTTTCGACCGAAATTGGGCCAATACCTCACCACGTGCCCGAGATGATAGGATTTGTTTCATTTGTACGACTTTTCTATTTTTTTCTATTTTTTTTTATTTTTTTAATTTTTTAAAGAAACCGAGGGATCCCTTTCCCCTCGGAAAAAACCGAGGGGAGGCCAAGACCCTCGGAAATTTCCGAGGGTAAAGGGGACCCTCGGTTTCTTTAAAAAATAAAAAAATAGGAAAAAAATAGAAAACGAGCACGAAATGACCGGAAACCGACCCTGTGGATCCACGACGCCGAGACGCACCCCTCCCCGCCCCGTTCGTGAATTTTGGGGTTTTCTCCTATTTTTTTTTTTTTTATTCAATTAGTAAAATAGGAAAAAATTTCTTCCGATTTTTTTATTTTATTTATTATTAATTCGAAAAAAATAGGAAACGCGCACGAAACGAGGCACGACCAACCCTCGATGTTCCGGGATCACGAGACGCACCCCCCGCCCCCTCGTCAAGATCACGATGCCTCGTCGCTTCGCGATTCCAACCGAACGACTTGATCGATCGATCGTATCTTGGTTGTTTGGTCGAATTGCACTAAACGTGTGGATACGCACATGCTCGTTCATATTTTTCGACCGAGAATTGGGCCAAAACCTCACCACGTGCCCGAGATGATAGGATTTGTTTCATTTGTACGACTTTTTTATTTCTTATTTTTTCTATTTTTTAATTTTTTAAAGAAACCGAGGGTCTTCCCCTCGGAAAAAACCGAGGGGAGGCCAAGACCCTCGGAAATTTCCGAGGGGAAAGGGGACCCTCGGTTTCTTTAAAAAAAAAAAAATAGGAAAAAAATAGAAAACGAGCACGAAACGACCGGAAACCGACCCCGTGGATCCACGACGCCGACACGCACCCCTCCCCGCCCCGTTCGTGAATTTTTGGGGTTTTCTCCTATTTTTTACTATTTTTTTATTTTCTCTAGTGTATTTTTTCAATTTTTTATTTAGTAAAAAATAGGAAAAAAATAGAAAACAAGCACGAAACGACAAGAGGACCGACCCCGTGGATCCACGACGCCGAGACGCACCCCTCCCCGCCCCGTTCGTGAATTTTTGGGGTTTTCTCCTATTTTTCCAATTTTTTTTTTCTAGGGGTTTTTCCGATTTTTTATTTAAAAATTCGAAAAAAAATAGGAAACGCGCACGAAACGAGGCACGACCAACCCTCGATGTTCCGGGATCACGAGACGCACCCCCCGCCCCCTCGTCAAGATCACGACGCCTCGTCGCTTCGCGATTCCAACCGAACGACTTGATCGATCGATCGTATCTTGGTTGTTTGGTCGAATTGCATGAAACGTGTGGATACGCACATGCTCGTTCATATTTTTCGACCGAAATTGGCCAAAACCTCACCACGTGCCCGAGATGATAGGATTTGTTTCATTTGTACGACTTTTCTATTTTTTTCCTTTTTTTTAAATTTTTTAAAGAAACCGAGGGGCATTTTCCCCTCGGAAAAAACCGAGGGGAGGCCAAGACCCTCGGAAATTTCCGAGGGGAAAGGGGACCCTCGGTTTCTTTAAAAAATAAAAAAAATAGGAAAAAAATAGAAAACGAGCACGAAATGACCGGAAACCGACCCCCGTGGATCCACGACGCCGAGACGCACCCCTCCCCGCCCCGTTTGTGAATTTTTGGAGGTTTTCTCCTATTTTTTACTATTTTTTTATTTTCTCTAGGCTATTTCTTCAATTTTTTATTTAGTAAAAAATCGGAAAAAAATACAAAACGTGCACGAAACGACCGGCGACCGACCCCGTGGATCCACGATGCCGAAACGCACCCCTCCCCTGCCCGTTCGTAAATATTTGGGTTTTCTCCTATTTTTTTACTATTTTTTTTATTTTTCTAGGGGTTTTTCCGATTTTTTTATTTTAAAAATTCAAAAAAAATAGGAAATGCACACGAAACGAGGCACGACCAACCCTCGATGTTCCGGGATCACGAGACGCACCCCCCGCCCCCTCTTCAAGATCACGACGCCTCGTCGCTTCGGGTTTCCAACCGATCGACTTGATCGATCGATCGTATCTTGGTTGTTTGGTCGAATTGCACGAAACGTGTGGATACGCACATGCTCGTTCATATTTTTCGATCGAAATTAGGCCAAAACCTCACCATGTGCCCGAGATGATAGGATTTATTTCATTTGTACGACTAATCTATTTTTTTCCTATTTTCTTTTTAATTTTTTAAAGAAACCGAGGGGCATTTTACCCTCGGAAAAAACCGAGGGGAGGCCAAGACCCTCGGAAATTTCCAAGGGGAAATGGGATCCTCGGTTTCTTTAAAAATTATTTTATTTTTTATTTTTTTTATTATTAAATAAATCGAGGGTTGTCATTGGCCCTCGGTTTTTTCCGAGGGAAAATTGCTCCCCTCGGTTCTCCGAAAATTATTTTGTTTTTTGAATTTTTTTTATGTTTTAAAAACCYAGGGTATTTTCTACCCCTCGGTTTTCCGAGGGGCATTGGCCCTCGGAAAATATCCCCCTCGTAAATCCCTCGGTATTACCTTCGGTAATTATGGCGGCAATTTTGGTGCTTGATTTCTGAGGGGAAAACCGAGGAGAATATTTCCCCTCGGAAAAAAACTGAGGGCTTCTCGTTTCCCTCGGTTTTCCCTCTGTGTTTTCCGAGGGGGAAAAACCCTCGGTTTTCCCCTCGGAAAATTGCAGTTTTTTTGTAGTGGTAGTGCTCGAGTTACCTCAAGAATATGGCGATTTCGACGCTCGGAAATTCCATTTTGTTGCGGGGTGTGTGGGGAAGTGGTTAACCAGGAGGACTCACAAAGATACGGCTTAAGTGCCAAGAATTCGCCCCCATTATCAGTGTATAAATTTCGAATTTGCAAGGAAAATTGTTTCTCCACGAGAGTGCGAAATTGCCGAAAAATTGGGAGAACCTGAGACTTGGCATTCAATAAATACACCCAACAATATCTACTAAATAAGTCCACAATGAGCAAAAAATATTTACAACCATTAGTAGAAATAGGCGCAGGGCCCCAAACATCCGCATATAAATATTCCAAAGGACGAGAAGCAAAAAAACCATTGTCCGAAAAAGTTAGTCTGTGAGACTTGCTCACATTACAAGAAAAACAAGTGTCAGGCACATGCGCCGAAGTTTGCAAAACAGGCAAGTTATAAGCAGATAAGATAAATGAACTCGTTCGGCCAGAGGGGTGACCAAGACGAGAGTTCCAGTGACTAGCAGTAGTACGTACACCAAGAGCAGCAACTTTAGCAATCGAACTAGTAATCTGGGGTTGAAATTGATAGACACCATTACTGCATGGCCCTAGAGCCAGTACCGCCCCCCGTGGTGGGATCCTTAATCAAGAAACAATCAGGGAAAAATTCCAAAGACACACAATTTGCTTTAGTAAATTGATGCACAGAAATAAGGTTCTTAGCCGCACCAGGCACACATAACACATCAGATAATAAGTAGTTTCGCGAAGGCGTATGAATATGAGTTGAACTAGTATGAGAAATAGATAAACCTGAGCCATCAGCAATCTGAATTTTGTCTGTGCCATCGTACTCAGAATGTACCGAAAGATTGCCAACACTTGTTAGATTGTGAGATGCACCAAAATCCATCAACCAAGAAGGTTGTGACCCATGAGTCGGGGACTGAGCAAAGTTCACAGACGCTTGAAGGCGACGACTGAAAGGAGCAGTATGGCCTTTAAAACCACAAATTTGACACACAACGGAATAGTCGCGAGCACCCCGCCATTGATTATTCTAATTTGAACCACGACCATGAGAGAAGTGGTTACCACGACCACCATTTGAATTTCCTCAATGAGAGCCTGAACGTCCACGCCCGCCACTTGAATATTTGTGACCGGAACGCTGGGACGAAGAAGAACCATACTGTGCCACATTAGCCGTAGCCACGAGAGAAGCAGTTTTTGACTCAATTTGCTTAAGTTACAACTCATGCTCAATTAGGCGGTCCCATAATTCCTCAAAACGAAACGGAGTGTCACGGGTACGTACTGCACTAACAATATCTCTATATTCCGGGGTGAGACCATTTACAATATAAAGAGTGAGATCGTCCGACTTAACCGAACCAGCAATGAGACCCAGTTCATCATTTAAGGATTTTATATGACTCACATAATCTAAAATTGATTTACCTTCCAACGAGGCATTGGTGAGGGATGTCTTCAAAAACATCACATGAGCCCGGGACTTGCTGGCGAAAGCACTGGAAAGAGTGGAAAATGCCTCCGCGGCAGTGGTGGCGACCGAGATAATAGGTAGAATATCCGGCGAGACAGAACCAAGAATATCCGCGAGGAGAAGTTGATCTTGCTTGAACCAATGACTGTAAGCATCCGGAGCAGTGACAACATCCGGCGATGGAGAGGAACCATCGATGTGGCCGATCAATGAAAATCCATTTAGAAGAGCGCAAAGATGTGTGCGCCAAGAAGGAAAATTTGTTTAGGTAAGTTTGATTGGAAGGTGGTGATGGGTCGAAATGGGAATAACAGAGGGCTGACTACCGGTGGCCATGATAGGCAAGGATCGTATCTCGTAAGAGAGGAGCTCAAATTGATACCATATAAGATAAATGAAATTATAGGAATTGTTATTTCATTAGTCTGACCAGTTACAATATATATAGTACAAGAGGGATTATTCATAATTAGAATCCCATAACAAAATCTTAAAATGTAGCCTACAAATTGTACTGACCGAATATATACATTTAAAGTAGTTGAATGAATGATATCATATATTTATACGCATGAATCAATATATATATAATATATATGATATCATTCCTTAATAGCATTTACCCCACACAGTTAAATAAGAGCACCAAGTAAACGAGTCGAGAAACCCACTTGCACAGTGAAATCCGACTTGAAAAGTAAAACTGATCTCACTACTTTTTATATTCATACGGGATCTTCGAACCAGTTAAATACCTTAAAAAAGTGATGTAAGAGTACAATTCTTCACTTAACTATTAGATTAAAACTTACAGAACCGTTGCTAATAAGAAACTCGCTACTTATATCCATATGGGATCTGTAGTTAAAACTAGTTAAAATCTTTAAAAGTTAAATCTTAGTATAACGTTGAAGCGTTGGTTGAAGCATCCACGATGATGGCAGATTTTTAAAAGAGCACTGTGATAAAATAAGAAATAATTTTTATAAAAAATTACCACTGTGAATGATGATTTTTGGTCAATGTGGTAAAGTCAATAAAAGTGTGGTTAGTGGGAAGGAATGTTTCGGAGAGTTAGAGAAAAAGTAAAATACAAATAATAAATTATTAATGTGCTTATTGTATGAATTTAACCGCTGTAAATAAAATTTGGTACAATAATATTTTTTTTACTTATGACATGACATTTGATATGGTGACTTATGAAAGTGTTTTTAACTTTCAATTATTGCGAAAATTAAGATCATGTTTATTTACGATTTTTTATTGAAAATTAGTATTTTCAAAATTTTTATTTTTACATTATTCATTTTAAATCTATCAATTTCAAGATGTGGGACCCACTATTTGCATAAGATCTAATTAAAATATTGTTATATTTAAACTATTAATATTATATTATATATTTTAATTAAAATATTAAAACTACCCTATCACTATCAACTTTTAAATTATTATATACCTAAAAATATATAAAAACTATTAATCCAAACGTAATTCTAATTTTCACACTTTTCAATTATCACTTTTCACTAAAATTAAAAACTCAAATAAAAACACATCCATAACTATCCAAAAATATGTATATATTAAAAAAAAATCGGCTTATTATTCAATTCCGTTCCCAAAATATGATATCTCAAAATATTATCCAAAAAAACAAATATCCCACAAAAGTAACTCTCATAGTAAAGTCTTCATTAACTACATTGCTACCTCGGGGGGAAAAAATATAGAGTAGAAAAAGGACGCGCGTCGGTATCCTTCCAGCTCTTCTGTAGGCCCCAATCTTATCCAATAATTGACTCTAACACTGCCCCAATCCCTTTGTCTCTTTTATTGTTTTTTTTTCTTTTCAGCTTCAAGACTTTTCAAATGACTTTGGAAACTTTTATTTAGATTCGAATATGCTTCAAAAACAATAATTGAAAAAAAAGAAAAGAAAAAAGAGTCGAATTAACATTAAATCACTTTTAATTTATATCCTCTAATATGTGGTGAGTTTTATTAAGCAGAGAATTTCAAAATTGACCAACTAATGCCACAATTTCGAGCTTCGACTCTACTGCCAATTCTCTTGCACAATATGCACTTTAAATTTAAAAAAAAAAAAAAAACACTCTACTTAAGATTATTAAAATTCGAATGTAACTCGGCGTGTCATTATCCTCGTGTGATTTGAAACGAACAAAAGGTACATAGCTTAAACACACACACAAAAAAAGATGAAATGTCATGTGATTATTGGAAGATGTATGAAATTGTTTCTATTCTATTTTTCAATTTTCAATGAAAAATGTGATAATTTTAAATTTATTAATTTTCGTGTTAAAATTAAGATTAAGTTTGGATACTTAATTTTCAAATATGCTTTTAGGTATAATATTTTAAAAAGATAAGGTCCACTTTAAATATTTCAATTAGAATATATATATATATATATATATATATAATAATAATATTAATAAAATTGTAATTTACAATAATAATATTTTTAAGTCAGTTTTAATGGTATTGGTGGGTTTCACATTGCTAAGAGATTTTGTGATTAATATAATTGAAATGTTTTGATATGAATAATGAAAAACTGAAAATGATTATTACCAATAAAAAATATATAATAACAATTTTAAAAATAGTTGGAAATTGAAATAAGCAATACAGAAACACTTCCATACACAACTAAGTGTGTGTGTTTTTTTGCAATAGAAAAAGAAATTAAATTCGGCATAATAACATACAAATTACGCGAAAAAAATCGCTTATTATTGAAACTTCATCCTATGATTGGGCGGCTACTAGCATTTGTTGTTACAACATTGGTCTTTTGGTCTTCTTTGGCAGGCTGCTTGCTGTCTCAAATGTAAAAGATAAATTAATTGCTCAATTTTTTATTAAATACCCAACCCCATGCAATTATTCCACATGGTATACCATTCCTTTTTTGGATGCATTTTGGGTCCGCTATATTAATTTGTTTTCCATCTTTATTTTCATAATAATACTAATAATATAGCGAAACATGTTAATGTACATTATCAAGGTCACTTCGTATACTTTAACAAATACTAAAATGATTGAAATTGAAATAAGATATTATCTGATATATAGAATCATCATCATGATTGATTGCCCATCCTTGTCCACACTCTTTTATTTATCATTTTCAGCATTAATGAATAACTTTTATACGATTGCACGCAGATAGCATTGTCGAAAAAAACCATAAAACAAAATACCTTTGGATACCTTCGTAGGTTAAATCACTTGTACAAAAGTAATCCCTCCTAAACCTAAAAAAATGCTTATTAACCTTTCAAAAAAAAAAAAGGAAAGAGAAAAAAGAAGGTGCTTATTAAAGTGACCATCCATCCATTTGAACTTTGGACAGCTTTTTAGGTGTCTCTGAATGAAACCAGGCCCACCATTGTTAACTTTTTACATGGCCCTTCGAGGTATTCACCACCCACATGCAGCCCAACTACCTATTTAAATATTTCAACGTGCTTGTACTTTGTAATTAAATCAAGTCTTGGCCCAAATTCCTTTCGAATCTGATTCTATTAAAATTTTATAATGCGAGGGAGGGAAAAAATCCAGCAAATAAACAATCAGCCTCATTTCAAAATTGAAGTCCAAATTGGGAGGGAAAATAAAAATTGGGCAAGAAATTCCTTGAATTTATTAAAGCCCAAGAGACAACGTAAACCCTACCAACCGTTCGTCATGGTCTCTGGAGTTTTGATGGGCCCACCGCCGCCGCATGCATACAAAATCAAAACATATGATGCTCATATTTCTTTTCGATTAGGGAAGTAGACGAGTCGAATCGAGTCGAGCTTTAGAAAATTTGAGTTTGTTCGTTTATTAACAAGTTTGAACTCGAGCTTTCTTTATCGAGCTTATCGATGACTCGCGAACTTTTTCGAGTTTAATCGAATCACAACAAGATCAAAAGATATTAGTTATTAATTAAATTATTTTTTACTTTATTACAAAAATAAAATAAAAATATTATTTAAAATATATAATACACATACTTAAAATACATAAACAAATAAATTTATATATATTTCTATATTTTTCATAGAATAAGTATAAAAATTAAAATTAAAATCAAACTATTAGTTTAATTTATACAAGTTTAATAACGATCTCACTCTATAACTCACTAAAGAACCCGCTGACGAGCCGAATACCATGAACCTTGAATTTGCTCGTTTATTGAATGATCCTTTATTAAACGAGTTCGAGCGAGCTTTTATCGAGTCAGATAGTAAATAGCTCGCAAACTGTTTGGCTCGTTTACGCCCTAATTTTAAGCCTCAATTTTCATGCTCAAAAACTTAACAAGTCAAACAGAGGGTGCTCAGTTCAGCACACATACATGGAACGACGATCAAGTTACGAGATAACTTCCGAAGAGCCATTAGATTCGAGGAGAATTTCTGAATTTCGAACCTTATTACACCTTCAGATCATGAGGACCATGCAACAAATCCATATGGGAACTCTCAAATCACATAACAAGATGCAACAGAGATAATGAATTCTGGTTTAAGCACTAGTATGAACACGCTGCATTAAGGGCATGTTTCAGCCTCAACACCAGTAGTTCTCTTAAAGATTGTTGGTTCTTAATATATATTAAAAAAAACAAAAAAAAAATAGAACATTGATATGGCAAAAGCAAGATTACATTCTATAAATATTATGGTTCAAGAGTCTGGATCAACGCACTTCTTAATGGCCACCAACCCAACTCGGGTCGGGATCGAACCGACCTCTCACGACCCCAAGCAAGCGTAACGATTTTGCCTTTTCAGGTCATCCTATTCCAAAGTACCGAAGGCACATGAAGCAAAGGAAACGACCCAAAGTAACCCGAACCAATCCATTTGAGGTGCATTGATTCATTTGGTTAAATCGAACATACTATGCTAGATAATCGTTATCCCAGCACTTCCTTTATTTTACTCATTCTAAATCCAAAATGCCATTAGCCATATACACACACTAATAGGCAACCGAGATGGAAAATAGACAATGTTGAAGAAAATGAGCATAAATCCATCATAAAAATAACAGAATAGATGCACAAACGCCTTTCCTATATGAATTGAACATCAATTTGACAGGCAAGAAAATGATTAAGACCATCAAAATGGCAACATAAGAATACTAGCAATTTCCATTTCATTACCCTAAAAAAAGAAAAACTACACGTCAAACCAAAAAATTACCCTCGTTCCTCTGTTTTTTCCTCAACATTACCTTCCTTCATCTTGGGGGAGCATGAGTTTCGAACCGGGTCAATAAATTAAATTAAAAATGTGGTCACCATGATAGCAGCCAATTTGAGATGGCTAGTCTCCCAAGAAGCTAAGAGCAAGAAGAACAAATTGGAGCAATTTTCTGATATTCCATTAATGAAAAGAGCAAACTTTAAATACAAACTACTGAAGGAAAATGCATCCTAAACTAGTGGAACGTGGAGAACAAAAAGGAACATGGTTAACTACTTGGGGAGTGGCCCCTTTATTCGCATGTATGAACGTGAAGTGGGAAGGAAGAGTTCCTCCTGTTGACTACTTCTAATCTTGYTATCGGGTTGGTTTCTTGATGGTGCGTTTGGGCCTGGATGGCTGTTGGGCTTCCTGTGTATGGGTCGTATCACACCACCTAT
>BMAC01000038.1:1486409-1513190 GCA_014905375.1 Phtheirospermum japonicum
CTTCTAATCTTGGTATCGGGTTGGTTTCTTGATGGTGCGTTTGGGCCTGGATGGCTGTTGGGCTTCCTGTGTATGGGTCGTATCACACCACCTATTCTACTAATTTGGATCTAACAAATGTTGCATATTTTATTAAAGGTAAAACTTTGTATTTAAATATTTCTTATTAATCATTTATATAATTTATTTTACACAATTGAATAAAGTATTAAAAAAGTTTTAAAAAATAATAAAATAGACCACTATTTATTATTTATGAATTTTAATATATATATATTATTGTACCCCTAAATTCAAATTTCTGGATCCACCACCGCTCCCGGATGTTATACTTTTCGACAGCCGGAGTGAACTCCCCTTCCCGAAGCCAAAAAGCAAAATATCGTGAATGCTTCAGGAAAGCCAAGCTGAATTCGTCGAAATTGCGGATCGATTTCGGCGGCAATTGGTCGAACCACCGCAGGGCTGATTCGGTCAGGATGGTGAGGAAAAGCTTGCACTTGAAGGCGGTAGAGCAGGTCGAGGTTTTCGTTGGAAAAGGCGCCGCAGCCGAAGTTCCAAACTAGACCTCCTCCTTTTCATCATCTTCTTGGTTTCCTTACAATCCATTCCGTCATATAAGAGTGGCACTTCCTCTATTTTGATTAACATTCGAGAATTATAGGTATTTGTATTTTAAGCCAAAACTTACATAAATTCTTTTGATCTAATTTCAGGAGATTATTACCAAGATTAATCTCCTGATGAAAGAGGCCCTTCATTCAATCTTGTTATCTTTATTTGCATTAAAGTAGCATTACAAGATAACTTCTGAAGAGCCGTTTGATCCGAGCACCTGTTTTTGCGAATTTCGCACCTTATTTACTCCTTGGATAGATCATGAGGAACATGTAACAAAAGCAGCTTAGCATATCCATATGGTTACTTTCATTCACATGGTTAGCTATACATACATATGTGTGTGTCAAAGTGATTATTAGGACGTGAACAAAGATAAGGATAAAGAAAACATGAGCTTATATATCAGTGAAAGATTATGGAATGTAATCGCTTGCCATTTCATTAGCAAAAAGTCCGTATAAATACACCGTACAAGAGAGAGTTAGGCCTAATATTAAGGTTTAGATTAAGGAGCTAATCTACAGCTAATTTACCTATAATTATACATAAGATAAATACATAACAAATATAGGATATACAATAAAATCATAATATAATTATCATATATATTCTAACACACCCCGCAGTCGAAACGGGAGCATCACGAACGCTGAGACTGGCCCGAAAGTCTTCAAATAAAATACGAGGTAATCCCTTAGTAAAAATATCTGCAATCTGATAACGAGAGGGAATATGTAGGACTCGTACCTCGCCTTTAGCGACTTTTTCCCTAACAAAATGAATGTCCATCTCAATAAGTTTGGTACGTTGATGTTGTACCGGATTTCCTGATAAGTAAATGGCACTCACATTGTCACAATAAACCAGAGTAGCTTTATGAACATGGCAATGAAGTTCAAGTAGTAAATTTTGGATCCAACATGAATCGGACACAATATTAGCAACTCCTCTATACTCGGCCTCAGCACTGGATTTTGATAAAGCTGGTTGTCTTTTGGATGACCAACTAATCAAATTGTCACCAAGATAAATACAGTAGCCGGAAGTAGATCGTCTAGTATTCGGGCATCCCCCCCAATCAACATCAGTATAAGAAATAAGCTTGATCAGAGAGGATTTATATAAGTGAAGACCATAAGACAAAGTACCTTGTAAATAGCGTAGAATACGCTTGAGAGTATTCATATGCTCGTTCCTGGGATCATGCATATGAAGACAAACTTGTTGCACTGCATAAGAAATGTCCGGTCTGGTAAAAGTAAGATACTGTAATCACCGACCAAACTACGATACTTGGAGGGGTCCTCACATGGAGAGCCTGCGGTAGCACTGAGTTTGGGTTTGGTGTCAACCGGAGTAGCACAAGAGCTGCAATTAGCAATGCCAGCTCTTTCTATGATCTCTGTGGCGTACTGTGTCTGATATAGGAACATACCAGTAGCATTGCGGGATACAACAATCCCTAAGAAGAAACTGAGAGAACCTAAGTCATTCATGGCAAACTCGCCACTCAAAAGAGCCCTGAAATGATTTCTTAACCTGTCAGAAGAGGCTGTAAGGATAATATCATCAACATACAATAAGATATATGCCACATCCGAGCCCTGTCTGTAAATGAACAATGAGTTATCAGATTTACTGTGAGAAAAACCGATAGTGGCTACAAAATCTGCAAAACGCTGATGTCAGGCTCTGGGAGCCTGTTTGAGGCCATAGAGAGATTTCTTTAGTAAATACACATGATCAGGACGACTCTTATCACGAAACCCCATAGGCTGATGCATGTAGACAGTCTCATTGAGATAACAATGTAAGAAAGCATTCTTGACATCCAACTGGTGAATAGGTCAAGATTTAGAGATAGCAATGTTAAGAAAAGTACGAATAGTAGCCGGTTTGACAACCAGACTAAAAGTCTCATCACAATCAACACCCTGCTGTTGAGTTTTGCCATCACCTACAAGACGGGCTTTATGCCTCTCAAAAGAACCATCAGATTTCTTTTTGTGGCGAAAAATCCACATAGATCGAATTACATTCACATCCGGTGGCCGAGGTACCAATTCCCATGTTTTATTATCAATTAGAGCATTAAATTCATCTAACATTGCCGCTTTCCAATTAGGGTCACGAATAGCACTAACCGGGTTTTTGGGTAAGGGAGATATGTTAGAGGAAGTCATGGCAGCAAGGTTGGAAAAGTATTTGGAGTTGGGCTTGTAGATTCCATTTTGTGCTCTAGTAGTCATGGGATGGGAGGGTAGCAATGGTACTGGAGTGAGCGTTGGGGTGGGCTGATCTGGTGTGGATTGATGGGTCGGCCCAGATCGGTTGGGAGAGGGGGAGGGCGAAGTGGGTTGTTGTTCGGTTCTGTGGAGATGGACAGTGCCAGGTGTGGAAGACGGGCTGGAGGAGTGAGGCCCAGCCTTAGAGAGAGGAGAGTGAGGTGGGCTCAGCGGCGGCCCAGCATCATGAAGGGTAGATGCGGGTGGGCCATCAGGGTTCACTTGGGGATTGGGCTTCTCCAAATTAGAAGTTGGGCTATGGTTGTGATGTATGTAATGGTCTAAAGGATTGACATCCATGAAGTTGTAATCATCAGTGTGAGGAGTGTGAAGTTTGGAAAATGGGAATTCATGTTCAACGAATTTCACATGACGACATACAATAATTTTTCCATTAGACATATCATAACATTTTGACCCTCTATGATTTGGAGCTGGACCAAGATAGACACAAGGAGTGGACCTTTGTTCTGATTTGTGAATAGAAGTGGACGGGAATAGAGGAAAACATAGACAACCAAAAACACGTAATTTCGAGTATATGGGATCACATTGATAAAGAATTTGAGTTGGAGACTTAAATCCTAAAATTTTGGTTGGAAGAATGTTTAGAAGATAGGTGGCCATTTCTAGAGCATGATGCCAAAAGGAGAGGGGTAAAGAGGCATGAGCAAGTAAGGTCCTTATGATATTGTTTATTGATTTTATGTGGCATTCGGCTTTTCTATTTTGAGGTGAGGTATGAGGACAAGAGAGGCGGAATAGCATACCATGGTGATCAAAAAACTCTTTAAAGGTGTCATTGATATATCTGTACCATTGTACGGTTAAATTGTGTACTTATGAGTTTATGAAAAGATTTAAACAAGTGTTTCACTTGAGATTTCTTAGCAATAGGGAATGTCCACAAAAATTTACTGTAATCATCAAGAAAAAGCACATATTAACAATGGCCGAAAGAACTCACAATAGGCGAAGTCCATAGATCACTATGAATAATATCAAAAGGAAAAACAGTGTTTGACATAGAATCAGGAAAAAGAAACTTAGAAAGTTTTCCAAGAGGACAAGAAGAACAAAAAGTTTTACAAGCCTTATTACAATCAATTAATTTGTTACTACTAAGAGATCTAAGCACTACATCACCGGGATGCCCTAAGCGGTTACGCCAAAGATCAGATGATTGGCTTGAGTGTTTGAGAAGATAGGATAGAGGTCACCGGCACTGTCACATCTCATTAGTTTAACTCCCGTCTGTAAATCATTCACAGAAAAGCCAAAAGGGTCAAATTCAACGAAAACCGAGTTGTCAGTGGTGAATTTTCGGACAGATATTAAATTCTTAATTAATTTTGGAGCATGTAAAATGTTTTTCAAATGAAAAAGTGGGTGGGGTGATGGCAAAGTAGTACTACCGTGACCAATAATTGGAATTAAATGTCCACTACCCACAACAATGTTATGATTTTTATTGCTCGAATTAAAATAAGAGTTAAAAATACCTTGATCCGAGGACATATGAGATGTGGCACCGGTGTCCATGTAGATATTTCTGTTAGGTTGAGAGTAGGACGAGGAAAGAGCATTCATTGCCGCCTCAATATCCGTGGGAGAGTGTCGTTATTCATGGAATTGACGGTGAAGAGGGGACTAGGCCAACCCTACCCAAACCTGGTCGGGAGCTGGAGCCGTTCCCCTGAGGAGCCCAAGGCAGGGCGAAACCAGTCGTTGTCCCGTAGATGGCATGTGTAATCCAGAGGGAGCAACGGCATTGTAGGCTTGGGGACGTGAGCCTAGGATACCAGGCCCAACTGGACGAGGCCCAGAAAACTGGGCTGCTGCTGGTCGTGGAGCCTATGAAGTTGCCGGATATGGGCAGGTAGGTGGGTTGGGCCACTGAGCAACCTAAGGAGCATAAGGGACCCATGCTTGTTGTTGCCAATTGTATGACACATGTGGGCCAGAGAGAGGGGGTTGTTGTTGGGCCCCAAGAGGTGATTTTTGTCCCTTCCCATTATTCTTAGAGGAATTTGATTTCTTCTACTTTCCCCCTTTAGAATTAGAACGGGACGAAGAAGATGAAGCAGGGGTGTTGCTTGCACCGGTGCTGGTCACAAGCGCCGCCTGATTGTGGTTGCCGGACCCACCACCCTCCTTGGCTAGCCGGTTTTTAATGGTCCGTTCAGCAAGCTTGAGCCTAGAACAACAACTCTGGAATGAAGGCAGAGGTTCTTGGTTCTGAATTATGTCCACCGTGCCGGCATAGGCTTCAGGTAGGCTGGCGGTGAGCTTGAGGACTAGGCGGCCGTCCGAGATTGGAGCATCAACATCAGCAAGTCGATCATCGAGAGATTTAATATGATTGCAGTAGGAATCAATAGAGGAAAAATTCTGGAAGTCGAGATCGGCGAGCTCCTCCTCAAGGTGGGTAGCACGAGAGGTTTTGTTATTTTGAAACATCGATTCAAGACGAGCCCAAGCCCCTTGAGCAATGTCGTCTTTGAGAAGAATAGCGTTAAGGAGATCATTGGATATGTTTCCATAAATCCAATTTAAAACCGCCGCATCAAGGCGTTTCCACAGAGCCGGATCCGCAACCTTGGTGGCTTGATAGGCAGCAATCTCTGATGCCTCCGTAGGAGGAATAATATGATGATGTAAATTATGGACCCTAACTAGCACCTTGAATAAGGTATCCCAAGAATGATACATGCCCTGATCATCCAAAGTCACGGGTATAAGGGGTTTGACATTGGTGATGGTGAGGGCGGGATGATATTTAGAGGAGTCGGAAGACATGATGAGCAGTGGAAGAGAAGAGAGGTAGGCGTCTGTTAGGGAGATGAAGCCAAGGTCGAAACCCTAATCTGATACCATGAAAGATTATAGAATGTAATCGCTTGCCATTTCATTAGCAAAAAGTCAGTATAAATACACCATATAAGAGAGAGTTAGGCCTAGTTTTAAGGCTTAGATTAAGGAGCTAATCTACCTATAATTATGCACAAGATAAATACATAACAAATATAGGATATACAATAAAATCAGAATATAATTATCATATATTCTAACAATCAGAATAGATGCACCAACGTCTCCTGTATTGATCGATCATGAATTTGACAAGCAAGAACATGAGACCATCAAAAACATGCATTCTCATTGTAAGTTCCAAAGAACTCCACACTAAGGATGGCAATGGGGCAGGTAGGATACTACGAGACCCGGACCCGCCCCGTCAACCTCGCGGGCCAGGTCGGGACGACCCGTTGCGGGTCGTGTCGGGGTGACCCGGCTAAATAGTTTTTCATTTTTAATTATAAACATTAAATATTATTAATAAAAAAATCAAATATATTACTATAAAAATTAAACATAAGACTACAAAAATAATAAAAACAACAATAAAAAAAATTATTATACATTTATTAGCTTATTTATAAGTTTATTTATCATTTATTTTATTTTATTAATGTATATTATTTAAGAAAAATATCATTATTAATGTTTAAATGTTAAATATAGTATTAAGTGTATAAAATATAAATAATCATATAAATTATATATATATAATATATATGTATATATATATTATATATATATATATATATATATACAACATAGAAAATATATAAACAAAATAAAAATATTGTACGGGGCGGGGCGGGTACCCGCGAAGCGGAAGTAGTACCTGAACCCACCCCCCCCGCTACGGGGCACGGGGGCGCGGGCCCAGGTCGGGTTGGGGCGGGATTGCATCCCTACTCCCCACGCGGTCACACGAAAAACATATGTACTTAATAAACAAGATCGATCAATCTAACATAAATATCAATCTAATTATTTTGGCATTCATGAACTTCCATTTTAATAACCAACAAATAAAAATACTACTTAATACCTAAAAGAGCGTCTTCGGCATCAACAACAACCATGATCCTATCCGACAAAGGCCCAACCCGAAACCCCCAATTACGTCATTTTCTACTAACAAACCCTAGGGAAAAGGGCATCTCCTTTCATCTTCATCAGTCAGATTCTAGGAGACCATCTAAAGTTGGATCAGTGGCATATCCTGTACTGTTTCATGAAGGCAGAGCTCAATTCATTGAAATTGTGGATCGATTTCACTGGCAACTGGTGGAACCACCGCTGGGCTGATTTGGACAGGGTGGTGAGGAAAAGGCGGCACTTGACTCCGTTGGAGTAACGGTACAGTAGGTCAAAGCTCTCGAACCGGTAGAGATGGTCCCATGGGTCGGTGGTGCCATCGTACTGGAAGTTCAAGGGGCGGAGAATATTGGTGTAAACTAAATTAAATTAATAATGTAGTTCAAAAATCATGTTATTTAGTTGAATAGTCATGTCTTTTAGTTCAAGAGTTATGTCTTATAATTCAACAATCATGTTTATTCATATTCTTATCAACTACTATAAATAGGAATACATAATGTAATGAAATTAATACAACAGTCTTCTTCCTTTCCAATATATATATTTCAAACTGGTATCAGAGTCAAGTTAAAAAAAAGTGAGAAGAAAAAAAAAAGAGAGAAAAAATGTACAACCAACTTGTTTCTCCTATCCCTCGCTTCAATGGTGAGAAATTCGATTATTGGAGTAATCTTATGAGATTATGTCTTGAATCTCAAGATTTATAGAACGTCGTCGAAAAATGTGTAAAAGCGCCTAATGATGAATCTGCACTAACTGTTGCTCAAAAAGATATCTTGAAGAGCACAAAACAAAAGGATCGAAAAGCACTTTTCTAAATTTATCAAGCACTTGAAATCCCTGTTTATGAAAGAATATCAAAAGTTGCATATGCTCAAGATGAATTGAAAGTGTTGGAGACAACCTATTCTGGCCAAGATCAAGTGAAGAAAGTTTGTCTACGATCTCTACGAGCGGAATTCGAGAAATTGGAGATGCGTGACAATGAGAAGATCTCGAAATATTTTACCCGAGTGACTTATGTGTCTAACCAAATGGCTTCAAATGGCGAAGTCCAACAAGCTCAAAGAGTTGTTGAGAAATTTTATGAAGCATGACAAGTAAGTTCGATCACGTTGTTGTCGTTATCAAGGAGTCACAAGATATTTCCTCAATGTCCACATAAGGCTTACAAGGAAGATTGGAGGCTCACGGGGTTATAATTATTCAACGAAATTCTCAAAATAACTCTCCACAAGATCAAGTTTTAAAATCCTAATTCTCATCTATGGGAGGCCGTTGATTTTATCATGGTCGAAAAAGAGGTCGTAATAAAGGAAGTGGCCGTTGATTTTATCATGGTCGAAAAAGAGGTCGTAATCAAGGAAGTGGTAGACAATCATACGATCATCAAATGCAAGAAAAAATAAATGAAGAGTCTCAAAAGGAGGAGAGACAATCTTTCCACAATAATCAAAGAGGTGGAGGCCGAGGTACCTGCAAAGGTAGAAACTCCAATATTGAGTGTGATCATTGCCACAAATCTGGTCATAAAATATATAATTATTGGGAAAAGTATACGAAGTAAAAATGCGAGAAGGGTTTCTACATCAAAATGAAGTTGAAACCTTTGAAACTTTATTGATTGATTCTGATGGAAATGTCGAAAATATTCAGTACCTGGATAGTGGTGCAAGTCGGCATATGACTGGAAATAAAAATTTATTTTCAACACTTGAAGAGTCGAATCATGGTCAAGTGACGATTGGATATGTCAAGTCATACAAAATTCAAGGTGTTGGAGATATATCTTTCAAGACAAAGACTGGAAATGTTGAAAAAATATCGAGGTGTACTATGTCCCCGAATTGCATAGTAATTTACTAAGCATCGACCATTTATTGAGGAAAGGCTTTGATATTCGCTTTGTTGGAGATATGTGCATCATGAGAAATAAAAATCATCATGTTGCAAATATTAGGTTGGAATCAAACAATTTGTTCCCTATCAAAATTGATATCGTAAATGTCAATTGTTATCTCACTTCTGAAGACCAAGTTTTGAAGTTGTGGCATGAAAGATTCGGGCACTTAAATTATCGAAGTTTAAAAGAGTTGTCCAAAAATTACATGGTTCAAGGTCTACCCAAAATCTATTGAGAAAACAACACCGTGAATCTTTCCCATCTAAATCAAAGTGGCAGTCGCAATTACCTTTAGAGCTAGTGCACACTGATCTTTGTGGTCCTATGAAAGTTCCATCACTTGGAGGAGGTAAATATTTCTTGTTATTTTTCGATGATTATACAAGAAAAAAATGGGTCTTTATTGTCAAAGAAAAATCTCAAACTCTTTCGTGTTTCCAAGAGTTCAAGATGCAAGTTGATAAATCATCTGGCTTTCAAATAAAGAATTTGAGAAGCGATCGTGGAAGAGAATATGTATCTTCTTTATTTGAAGATTTATGCAAAATTCATGGGATCAGGCATGAATTGACTGCTCGTTATACACCAAAACAAAATGGTGTCACGAAGAGCAAAAATTGAACAATAATGAATATGGTTTGATGCATGTTGAGAAATAAAAATGTACCGTTGGAGTTTTGGGCCGAACCCGTGTCTTGTGCTGTTTATTTAATAAACAGATCACCAACAAAGGATTTGGAGAATTCAACTTCAAACAAAGTTTGATATGGCAAGAAACCGAATGCTAGTCATCTAAGAATATTTGGATGTCCTGCATACTCACATGTTCCAAATACATTGAGATCGAAGCTTGATGAAAATTCGAAAAAATGCATTATCATCGGTTATAGTCAGAAATTCAAACTTTACAATACGAGGTCAAAGAATGTCTTGATCAGCAGAGATGTACGCTTTGACGAAAAGGCGTGTTATGATTTTTCAGATTCTTCTGGGATATCAAATCAGTCAGTTCTTGAGGTTAAAGGCGTTGAAGTTCAACATTTGCAATCTAAAAATAACGAAGTTGCTGAGTCCTGTGAAACTTCCCAGAGTCAGTACCAAGGAAAACGAGAAGTCTAGTGGATATTTACAATGAGACTGAAGAGATGAATGTTGACAATTATGTGTATTTGCTTTTTTTGCGGGAGAAGATCCAGTTTCATATGAAGAAGTCTAAAAAAGGGAAAAGTGGATAAAGGCTATGGATGAAGAAATCAAGTCCATTGAGAAAAATAATACATGGGAGCTCATGGTTTTGCCTCTAAATAAAACACCAATTTGCGTGAAATAGGTGTTCAAAGCTAAGACCAACCTAGACGGTTCAATCAACAAATACAAAGTAAGATTGGTAGAAAAATGCTATAAACAAAAAGAATGTGAAGATTTCAATGAGGTATTTGCTCCTGTCTCTCGAATTGATACCATTAGATTTATTATTTCTCTTGCTGATTAAAACAGATGGACATTATTTCAAATGGACATCAAATCAGCTTTCTTGAGTGGTTTTCTTCAACAAGAAATATACATTGATCAACCGTCAGGATTCATAAAACAAGGAGAAGAAGATAAAGTCTACAAACTCAAGAAGGCGATGTACAGGTTGAAGCATTCCCCTCGTGCATGGTATGGACGTATTAATGAGTACCTATTGAAATTTGGCATTGAAAGATGTCCATACGAACACACACTTTACAAAAAAAGAAATTTGAAAGGTGGTTTCATGATGGTGAGTTTGTATGTTGATGATCTTGTTTTTACTGGAGATGATTTGGAGATGGTGTTTGATTTTAAGAAATCGATGATGGATGAATTCGAGATGACTGACTTGGGAAAATTACATCATTTCTTGGGAATCAATATTCAACAAACAAGTGAAGGGATCTTTATCTCACAAGAGAAATATGCACATGAGATTTTAAAAAAAATTCAAAATGGAGAATGCGAATCCTGTTGCAACCTCGTGCATTACTGGTTTAAAGCTAAGCAAACAAGGTGAAGGAAATCTTGTTGATACAATAATGTTTCGAAGTCTTGTTGGTAACTTAATGTATCTTACCGCAACAAGGCCTGACATTATGTTTGTTGTAAGTTTGATTAGTAGGTTTATGGAGAAACCGTATTCAAATCACTGGGAGGCAGCAAAAAGAATTCTTTGTAATGTTAAAGATACTATTGATTATGGCATTTTTTATGATGCTCGTGTACCTGTGAAGCTCATCGGCTACACTGATAGTGACTTTGGAGGAAGTATTGATAATCCTAGAAGTGTACTTTCGGTTACGTGTTTAATTTGGGAAGTGAAGCAATCTCATGGTCATCAAAGAAGCAACCTATCGTGGCACTCTCTACTACTGAAGCGGAATATATCGCAGCAGCATTGGCTAGATGTCAAACTATGTGGCTAAGACGAATTTTGGAAAATCTTAAATTCAAGCAACAAGATCTAACTATTCTATTATATGATAATAGTTCAGCCATTTCTGTTCCAAGATATCCCGTGTTGCATGGAAAAACGATATATATACGGTTGAGATTTCACTTTTTGAGCGAGCTTGTAAATGAAGGAGAATTAAATCTCAATTATTGCCGAGGTGACGAGCAATTGACCGATATTTTTATAAAATCATTTAGAAGGCATATTTTCTTGAAAAATATTGAAATTTTGGGAGTACGAAGCAAATTTGGTTTACGAAAAATGTTGGTGTAAACCAAATTAAATTAATAAATGTAGTCCAGAAGTCATGTCATTTAGTTGAAGAGTCATGTCTTTTAGTTCAAGAGTAATGTCTTATAGTTCAAGAGTCACGTCTTTTCATATTCTTATCAACTAGTATAAATAGGAATACATAATGTAATGAAATTAATACAACAATCTTCTTAATTTCCAATATATTTACTTCAAAGACTTGGAGGAGCTTCGTTAGACATTATCTCGTTGGAATACGGGACGCCGATCTTCCAAAACAGACCTCCGGCGCTAGCGGCCATCTTCATATTCTTCACCTCTTTGGTTTTGTTACAAAAACGATGATCCATTCTCTGGTGATGCGACATCCAATATTCAGGTTAGTAAGCATGTGAGTTTTAGGTCTGAAAGGCAACCTCTTCTTTAGGAGATGCGAGCTCTTCTATAGGAGGGCGAGCTGTGCATGGGAGTGACGAGATCTTATGAGGTAAATGATACTATAATAGGTATTGAAAGTTGGGTTGTGGTTAATGGAACCTTGGGCCCTGGTGGACTGATATGGAGTATGGTATGGGGCCCCAACGAACTAAGGTTATGATATGGTTATTGGCCCATGGTTATTATGGTAACTTGAAAAATACGAGAGTTCTAACATCTATGGTAGCTTAGCATATAGGAGGAATCCTAATTCTAAGTCGGTGGTTATTTAAGGTATTGTGGTTTGAATAGGAGACGAGAACCCTTGGGGACGTCTCTTATCTTGCTTTTTCTCTATTGAGAAATCAGGACACATGCCTCACTTCTACTCTAAGTTGATTTTCCTTTGGCTTCAAAAAGCCCCTCCCCGCTAACTACCGCTCAACTCAAAACATGTGCTATTGGAGGACCGCCTCGTAGACCGACCACTTCCATAAGAGCTTTCGTTATTCATTATTAAAAAGTTACTGACTTAAGTATCAGAGGGCCTACGCCGGGCTGTCCGGCTTGGACTTTGTTTTGTAGGTTGATCAGGTCGCCAGGAGTCATCTGTAGGTTGATCAGGTCGGCAAGCACGGATTTTAGGTCAGTACTCTCTTTTCTTGGTGAACCAATCAGTTTGGTCGCATCAAGTGAGTACAATTCCTATTTCCCCTCAATGCGTATTTAGAGGAAATTAAATGAATAATATATAATTTAATATAAATTGAATAAATAATATATATGTAGGGAAATTTAAATAAATATACCGAGAAGATATCGTTTGACGCAGGGTCATTCTCTGGTGGCAACAGCGTCCCAAGGTCATTTTGTAATAACCAAATACACAAAACTTGAACTACTATTTGACGCAATTTTCATCGTGATAATACAACAAAATACCACTATATGTCTAGTTTTACGATAAGTTTCTTTTATTTATTATTTATTATTTTAAATTTAAAAAATGTTTTCTTTTTAATTTTTACTTTTATTTTTGTTTGATTTGAATAAACTATTTAAATTTTTTAACGGGTGCTAAATGATCGATATAAAGTTATTTATATCAAGACGACACCTAATTTATGACTATTTTATTTTGATCTAATATTCAAACATTATCTACTAGACTTATCTATTAAAATATAAATTACTAAACAATATATTTCCAAAGCATTTAGTAATTCATATTTAGTAGATAAATTATGGATATTAGATAAAAAAAATAATTCATAGTCATAAATTAGGGAGTAGTCTTGATATAAATAACTTTTTATATCGATCATTTAGTACCCATTAGAAAAAGTAATTAAAGTTCCGGTAAATCAAATAAAATATAACTAGTCATTAAAAGTCTAAAACAAAATAAATTTAAAATTTTTAATAAAAATAATAAATAAAAGAAACTTCTTCGTAAACCTATGCTTATAGTAGTATCATTTTGTTGTGTATTTTGTTGTATTAATAAAAATAATAATTAAAATTAGAAATAATTTTGTTGTATCATTTCCAATAAAAATTGCATCAACACTAGTCCCACATGTTGTGTATTTTGTAATTTACAAAATCACCCCGGGAGGCTGTTGCCACCAGCGTCCCGCATTGAAACTTTTTTTTTTTTCAAATTCACCCCGAGGTGTTGGTGACAACATCATCCCAGTACATTTTTTTTTATTTTTTTCCACATATATATTATTTATTCAATTTATATTAAAATATATATTATTTATTTAATTTTACTACGTAGTTAGATACAATTATTATTTTAGGGCAACGTTTGATCTCGTGAGTTTAATTTGTGAAAGTTCAATAAAATAAAATCAAAAAATACACTGTTTTTAGTAAAAATATATTTTTATTAGAGTAGGTCTTTTGTGAGAATGGTGTTCATAGTGTGAGACCGATGTCATAGTATGAGATCAATTTTAACCCACTTAATCAAAGTATTTGATTTGTCTCCAACCCGCCTGTCCACCCACCCATTCCCACTTGATTATTAATAGCAAAAATTAAGGGAAAAACCAACCAAGTCTAATCTTTTCTATCTCTCTTTCACTTATACACATGCGAGAAATATAATCCCAGTCGGCCATTCTCCGTCGACACTGGCCACCATCCTCCGACGATGGGGTTAAAAAGATTATATCATTTGAATTGTCTCGATTTCCTCATTCCAATATTGAAATCGGAGTTACGATTAAATGTATTTCAATCGATTTCTCTTTCACGAGCCCGTTTGGTGGCTGCTACCCCCAATCATCTGGGAATCAAGTACGAGTGTCTATCCCTTGTGTAGTCCATGTGAGTACCTCTGTGGGGATTGAGAATGGCTCAAACGAGTCATGCGAAAAGGAGCCCGTAAGACAAACCAACACTGCAGGCGCACACCAGGTGTTTGATAAAACGCCTCGACCAATTGCTGGCACTAAACTAGCACCTGCCTGTCATGTGTTTGAGTAAATGCTCGACCATAGTCCGTGGGTTTATACAACTGAGCAATGTCATGTGCTTCATTGGTCGAGAATAGGAATATTTTACGTCACATACCCATGTAAGACAACCAAGTCAAAGTCAGAACCACACAATCTTAATGAAACCTAGGGCTTTTGTTTGGTGGCACACTTGGCCACTGAATTCCTAACCCTTACGAAAGTTTAGTATAAATTCTTCGCACAAGCCACAGTTTGGCGCATTTTGATTAACGAGGGTATTTTTGCCATTACCGAGAGATTTTTCCCTCGGTATTCTTTTTTTGTAGTGTGAGAAAGGAGTCGGGAAAGGAGAAAGAAAGATCGGGTGTGTGTGCATGAGAGAGAAGGGGTAGGGTCTGTGGGAAAAGAAATTACCACCTAATTCTTTGTTTTTTTCATATTAATGTTATGAGTTAGAGTGGGACGGATGGACATAACGAACAGATAGATAAAATAAAAAGTGGTCTTATAATTCGATGCTGATCACATACAAATATTTAGCATAATATATATACTTTCCATTTTTTTTATTGATTGGCATGTACTTGCAAATATTACTGCTGCAATCATTGAAGATGATAGCCATCTATTACACATTTATCATAATTTAATAAAAGTCTACAGTTTATTACGAACTACTAATTTATTATAGTATATTAATAAGAGTCTATACTCTAATATAAAAGTCCCATACTTTTAGAAGTTATTTTCTAAAAATATAAAAATTATAATATCTATAAAAGGAAAAGTATAAGAAGTTGACATAAAGGAGACGAAGGAGACGGTAGAAATTAGGTTCTCTTATTCATCAATGACTCCCTTTATATAGGGTATCAAATACATGTTTGTATAATACATAATGATAACAAATACCTAAATTGTCCTTCATCGTTACTTATTGACGAATTGCCAAGTAACAAAATCCAATGGGAAAAACAAAACTTGGTCTAAGGAAAAAAAGTACAACACACCTATGTTGAGACTCCCCTTAAAATTTACACATCTCTTTGATAAATACATCTATCAAGAGAACTTTGAAAGTCTCCACTTCCTCAATTTACTTAATTTTTGAGAAAGTGCATAGTTGTTGGTTGTAGAAGAGTTGTGGTGATATTACTCGTATTATCACATTTTCTTCAGTGATAGAGTTCAAGCCACTATTATCAGATATATGAATGATCATAATATTTACCATTGATAATCATGAACTACTCATGTATGATAATGATCTTTTTACATGAATCGAATGAGTAACCAACATCAACGATACTATTTAGTGTTTCATAATAGGAAGTAAACTCAACATTTTCTTTAGGGGTTACAAGACCATCTGCAGTCCAAGTTATATTTATGAATGGAAAAAATAAACTCACGTCAATGGTTTCTTTTAGGTATCAAAATACGTATTGGTTCCATTTCAGTGATATTGCGCTTTCTTGTGTTAAATCAAGATAATAATTTTGAGAAAGTAGTATTTGGTCAAATGTATTAGTAATGGTACAATAATGCGCATATTGTACATATGAAGAGAATTTCAGCTCCCACCAGTTCTACGTCATTCCGCTGACGAATTGATCTTTCCTTATATCTTCACTTTGATCAATCATAGGAGTGCTAACATAATGCACATATTTAATTGCCTGATCATCTTTTGGATATATGAAAACTGTAGAATTTAGTATTCCACAAACTCGGGTTTTAGTTTAAAGCCTTAACATGACCGAGTTTTCCCATGGTTCACTATCTCAAATTAAAATTTCAAATAACTAGCGATATATCTTATTTCATTAAGAGTGAATATTATGTTTATATCATCGACACATACAATTATAATCGCAAATTTGAAACTTATTTTATTTATAAATACCAAGGGCATAGATTATCTTTTTCCAATCAAGTAGTCACTTAGACGGTTATACCACATCCATTTGGATTATTTCAATCCATAAAGTGAGTGTTCTAATTTAATTGTAAATGCACTCCGTGGCTTATAGTCACTTGCCTTGGCAAGGAAAGGCCAGCAAGCACTTTCATATATATCTCTAAACCATGATCCCCATAGAGATATGATGTAATCACGGGTATAAGCTGCATTCTCATTCTTTAGAATTATAACATCTATTATGGGAGAGTATATATCTCTATAGTCAATTATAGGGCGTTTTGAGAAACTTTTTGCTTCAAGTTTAGATTTGCATCTCATGACTTTATTTTTCTCATTGCGTTTTCTGACAAGACTTTATTTATGTCATACAGGCTTTACACTTAGTGAGGTTAGCACTACCAGACTAAATACTTATCTTGTTGTCAGTGAATTTAGTTCTACCTGGATTGATTCTTTAGAATTAGGTCAACTTGCTCTTTGTTGACATTTCAATAGAGTGTGGTTCGATACCATCGTGCTCTGTGATTCCTTGAGCAACAATGTATATATATCATCAATGTGTGTGGAAAATCTTTCCATCAACTCATATAAACTCTCATAGTACATTGATATTTCTTTATTCTCCGGAATCATATTAAACATCGGAACGCCCTCCAGTAATGATTCATGGACATAAGTATAACCATAGATAATCTCATGAGAGGAATTATCTTCATTGATGATTAATTGAAGTTGTGCCACACATGCCCTCTTATTCCTTGGGCGAGTATTGATCAAACCAAGTGACCTCCCCCTGTTCCTTTTGGGAGTCACGCACTACTGCAGAAACTGTATACGAAGGCGGTTTATTAACGGCGGTTCTGGAAAAACCGCCGTTAAATATATTTTAACGGCGGTTTTCTAAAAATCGCCGTTAAATCTATATTTTAACGGCGGTTTTTCAAGAACCGACGTTAAATATATATTTTAACGGCGCTTTTTTGATAACCGCCGTTGATTACTTTATTCCACGGCGGTTTTATATGAAACGCCGTCAAAAACCCCAACATTCTACGTCGGTTATTTGAAAACCGATGTAAAAATGGAGGCCAGCTAATTTTAACGGCGGTTTTAAAATAACCGCCGTAGAATGTATATATAAAATAAAATAAAAATAGAGATCATAAAATCCAAAGCCACGTCACGGATCCTAGTGCTTGTTGATCTACTGATCTCCACCGTCCATTCAAAACAAATATACTAATCTCCACCGTCCATCCAAAACAAATGTATTGACCCACCATTCTACTTTCCCTCTTCGTCATTTTCCTAACCCTAACCTTCCCGACACTCGCCGAACAGCGGCGATCCGCCGCCGCCTCATCTTCACCGGCACGATTCATCCTCGAGCAAGGGTAAAGTCGAATCGATTCATCCTTCGCCAGCACGATTCATCCGCCCCATGTCGATGAACCATGGGGCTTCTTCACCAAATCCAGAGCGGGTTTCTCAGAGATTCGAGATAAAATCGAAGGCGAATGAGGTCGATTCGACTGCTCTTCAAAGTTCGTTCACGTCTCTAAGTCTGGGCACCAACACTTTTCTCGGCCAACGCCTCTCTCCCTCTTTCTACCTCCCTGTGGTACGCCTTCTTAGTTTCCCCGRTTTTTCCCCATTTGTCGACATTTTAAAATTCTTGGTGTTTTTTATTTTTGTGAAAAGCTTGATTTTCAAGGTGAATTTAGGGATTTAGATTTATTTATTTCCTTTCTTGGTGTTTGTGATTTTTGTGTGAATTTATACTGTGGTTTTCTGGGGAAATTTTGTGAAGAAATATTGTCGATGGTGGGATTTAGGTCTAGAAACATGATAATGTTGGATATTGCTGGAGCAAAATGTGCAGTGTATATATAGTTATTAAGCTCACAATAGGTAAACAAAATCTCTACATGATTTTGATAATATTTGGCGGATATATATTCATTTTGAGTTATAATCTATTTTGATCTAAACTGTTTTTGATGTCTGATACTTTTATTTGCTCCTTTAATTGGTCCAACAGCTAAGAGATGACATAAAAGAATGTGCTAGAGTTTTGGTGGTGGGGGCCGGCGGGCTGGGCTGCGAGTTGCTGAAGGACTTGGCCTTAACCGGGTTTCTGAACCTTGACGTAATTGATATGGACCGGATTGAGGTCACGAATCTTAATCGCCAGTTCCTTTTCAGGTACACAGACGAGGTTTGTTGGTATATGGTAGTGTTGTTTGTTGTGTTGTTACGGCTGTAGGCATAATTGATCAAACTTGTTGGTCGAGTTTTTGCCACTTGATAATGTTGTTTTCTCAAGTTTTGGTTTCTTTAGGAATGTATATGTTCTTAATCAACTTCTTTTGTTAAAGTAGTATACAAAATTMCAAATACCGTCTATTTGAATTCCGTGTTTGGGCTATTATCTTCTCTTGTAGTGTTTGGGTTGTTTCTGTTATGATAACACTGAGTGTGTGTGAGAATCTTTTATCTTGGCTTTATTTATTCGGCAGAGCACAGATTAGCTTTTGGCAGATATAGTAGGGGCAAGCTTGAATAGCTCTATTGTGTAACCCTTTCTTTTAAAGAAAAAATGGAAGTATGTCCTTGGCATCTTAATCCTTTTTCTTTTTGCTCGYCATTGTAGTATTCTAGAATTCAAATAGAATCATCTAGTTTAATGCGTRTCAAACTCGCAGCTTCAACTATAATGATAGAGTCTCGAGTGTGCACAGTTATTACCTGAAATTCCTTTGATTAGAACAGTTTTTTAGAAAGAAAAGAAAAGAAAAAGTTCCGTACTTGTTGATGTAGCTCTATTTGAAGTCTGGCGTGACTATGAGCTTGGGTTTGGATATGATCATCGAATTTGATGTTTGACCAGCGCTTAAATATTCAGTAGGTTTATTGGGGCCAAAAATCTTCTGTGTGGGTAATTTTAGTGTTTGAGAAAGAATTAAAGCTAAGTATAAATAATTATAAATGGAATATCAAAAGTTACATTTAGTGGTTTATTGTAGTGCTCGTCGGGTATTTGTAGGTATCGGGTCACATCCAGAGCATATGGATTTTGATCAATTGATGTCATCTGTAAAGTTTATTATATATGGTTATTGATGTGTATGTGTATTACATTGTCTCGTTGTAGATTAGAACGTCATAAATTTATGCTTCCCTGAGTTTGATTATTGGTATTTTTTTCAGCATGTGCTGATACTGATATTTAGTGGTTCCGTATAATGAAACTACAGGTCTTTGAGCCGGTTATTGAGAGCACTCTGAAGATATCAGCTGAAAATGTAGAAACAGCCCTTATAAAGCAGAACAATATGCTTGCTCAGCTTCATATAGCTCTTTTAAAGGTTTATCTCGAATCTCTGAAGTGACATGAGCTTGTAAATTCCATTATGAGCTTGTATGGAATTTTTACCTAGTATTTGWCTGATATTGCTAACTGTTTTCTTGGAATGATGTCAAAGATCGTGTTCATGCCTCAAGAGTTTTGGTATTTGGCAAGTGTGGACCAAACATCTGTTGAGGCTRTTTTTGATTGAATTATTTGGCAAAAGATTCACAAGATAATTAAGACATAACACCACTATGCTGGAAATGGGACTGGGATTCTTTTTAACAAAYTTTTATAGAGCAACTCCTAAAAGACAGTTTGATTAAGCTGGATAAACATTTCTTAAAAATCATTCATGAATTGCTGAATTTTATATTTCGTAAAAATTTGGTATGAACTTATTTATTATTCAATTACGCGTCCTTTTTTTGGGCACACGTTTTAAGTGTTTGAATTTTCTTTTCCAGGGAATAATCTCAAAGAACAAACCACTGAAGAGCTCTGATGATTGGYRTCTCACTCTCAGCAAGACTCTCTCYGTGTGGTGGSCTTGGGTAGGTCAAACTTGTGATTGGTTGGGATGCTTTTTGAATATCAAAGTATGCTAATGCACTTTGTTTTGCGTTGCAGGTTGCCACTGGGGAGTTCCCTTTAACTGGAGCCAAAGGGTATAATGTTTCTTCATTTTTATTCATTTGCAATTCCTGGTTTGATGATTTATCTTTGTGTACATTATTATGTAACTTTAGTCTTTGGTGAAGTTTCAGACGTCAGTTAATGTTATAGCCTTTGGTAATATTAATCAATTGAGATGGTTGACATATTTGTAGATGGAATAGCTAATTAGTTTCATATTTTTTCTTTATTAATATGTATATTTTGGTGCAAATCTTTCATTTCTTTTTTTTTAAAATTTTTTTACTACTTTCTACAAGGTATTTTTAAAAAACCGTTGTGAATTGTCCGTTCTGGAAAACAGACTTTCTAGAAGGTAATTTTAAAAACCACCGTGAAACTCTGCAATCTACGGCGGTTCCAAAACCGCCGTAAAAATGCTGCATTTTACGGCGGTTCAATAACCGCCGTTAAATGTCTTCCAGAACCGCCGTTAAATCCCACTTTTTTACGGCGGTTTTGAAAAACCGCCGTTAAAAATGAAAAAAAAACGCCGTTAAAAAGCCTTTTTGCAGTAGTGACGACTTGAACCATACCTCCACTAAGTATGGTTGCAATGTCTTAATCTGTGACATTGTGCCCTTTATGGAGATTTTTAACCTTGCAGACACATTTGCAGCTGGTACATATATGATCTCGTCACTTTAGAAATTGAGTATTCTATACTTTGAAAATCAATTGTTCACTTTACTTTCACATTACATTGTGAAATGCGGTGATCATAATGAGACATAGTATGAAACTATTATTGTCGTTTTATTAGAAAATACTTTTTTTTATCTCCCCCTAATGACGGGAAGACTGTCTCGTTAGAGTTACAAATCCAGAGATTTAGCGGTAAAGAGATCGTCTGTCAAAGGTTTCAAACAGCGGATGACTGTTGGAGATTCATATCCAACATAAATACTTAATCGTCTTTAGAAACCCATATGAATGTGCTGTGGGGGCACAATAGGCACATATACTGCGTAATCAAATATGCGTGGATATGAATTATCATACTTATATCCAGTTACAAACTAGTACGCAAAATATTTGGTTAGCAGAGGTTCATAAATGAATAAGTGAGAGTTGCGTGCAATATTGCATAACCCTGTGCAGAGCTAAATATACGAGTGCGCATAAGTTTTATCTTAGTCACCATTTATATTCTTTTCGCCGGTGTCTTCTTTGAGACCTTATTGTATATGAACATTAGGGTACAAGATGCATTACATCGATCTTGATTGAAATGCAATAGGCATCAAATACTTTTGATGCAAACTCTCTAGCATTATGAGTTTGAGTGATTTATAAGGGTGGTGAGTCCTCAATTATACTAAATGTGCTAGAATTTTTGCAAATACAATATTTTTATGGACAATACTTGCCGAAATATCGATCAAAACTATAAAATACTTGAATGATCCACATTTTGAATGGTAATGTCCACATGTACCACCAATTATCAATTATAAGAATAAAATATTATACTTTGTATCTTTAGCATATGCAAGTCTCAATCATATAATTTTGCTAATGAATAAGTTTTGAAAAAATGAGTGATGTATCTTTGAGATATGAATGCATGTAGTGCTCCTAGTTCTTTAGAATGCACTAGTTGTAATTGAACAGCATTAGTTTGACACTATATTTTGCATCAAATTTCTATCTTATTTTGTGTTGAACTCAAAATAATAGATGTCCTAATTTCTTATAATATGGACCATCATATCACGACGATCAAAGAATCTATGTCAGTCATGTCAATACTTGAATGAGTCAGTGTCAAAAAGTTCTTTGTTTGTCATATCTTATGCTTCAATAATCAAAAAGTAGTAAAGTAAAATTACTAGATTGGCTATAAAACGTGCTTTCTTCCACATAAATTAAAGGTATAGTTCCATTCTCATAATGTACTTCTTAATGATAATCATCAATATGAATATCATCAAACTTAACAAAGTTCATTTCTCTATTGGTCCATACCTAATTTAATATTTTTTAATTATATTTTGTCTAAATTAATCTTTTTCCATTATTGTATTTTGTCTAATTTAATATTTCTTTTATTATATTTTGTCTAATTCAATGTTTTCTTCTACTTTTCTAATATAAAATATCATAAGTCACGAGTTGAGAGTATGGTATATTTAGAATTTTTTATTTGTAAATTTAAGAACTTTGTAATTATCACAAATTTTTTATATTTATTTTTTGATAAATTTCGTATAACACACGAGTATTAAACGAGTCTTTGTGTTTGTGTGTGTGTGTGTGTGCGCGCGCGTGTGTGTGTATAGCAGGCTGTGAACTCGGGTCGATATTTTTTAAGGCCTGAGTCGAAGTGTAAAATGGGCTCCAAAAAAAAAAGAAGAAATTGTAATCAGATAATATTTATTAAAAAGGTAATTGTTTATAAACAATTAACCAATAAAAAATGTTTTTAGCATTCACTTAAATAGTATCATAATTTAACATTATATATATATATATATATATATATATATATATATATATATATATATATATTATTTTTGAATCACAGATGAAGCCAATGTATGTAAGAATTATCTTAGTAGGAAAAAAAATATATAACAAAACTTAGTCAGCCTTCACCACTTGGTCTTTGAACAATTTTGAAAAGTAATTGGGCTATATTTATTATGATATAATACTAAAGGAATTTAAAAATTCCTGGCTCTACAAAATATCGGGCCTGAGGCTCTCGCTCCATGGATCCTATGGACGGGCCGGCCCTGCTATGAACCCAAATCCAAGAAATCACACTACAAATACCACAGACTTTCATTACTAAAATGTTCACATTTTTTAATACGTTTGGATTTATTAATTTAACAACTAAGCAAGACTTCTTTAATATTTTAATCTAACAATACGTTCAAATTTGAGAATTCCTCTAAGAATATTGAAGAAAGGTAATAAAATTAATGGATAATTCTAGAGGTGTAGATATAATTTGAAAGACAAATATTTAACTTGATAGATAACCCTATTAGCTGAACTGTAGTTAGATTAAAAATGCTTGTATTGAAAAGGTTAGTTATCTCAGTGTAAATAGAGATGACAAAAGTAAAAATTATTTTAAAGTAATATATTATGAGAAAATAAACTAAAGGTAAGATTTTTTAAAATGTCTAAGAATCTATTTTCTTAATTGATTATAAAATTATTTTAAAATTTAAATATTTTTAATTTTAATTAAGAGTATTACATTTTGCTTTTAATTTTTTTATCTATAAACTAATTAACCGATATTAACATTTTTTGAAAATAGGTGATGAATATGATTCGACCATCTTATCGACACCCACTCTCCACCTTCAAACAAAAGAATTCTCATCCTTTTCGAGTAAACATTATGGAAAACAGTGCGAATCTATAACAATTATTTTGTCGTTTCTTTTCGAGTAAACATTATGGAAAACAGTGCGAATCTATAACAATCATTTTGTCGTTTATCAGTGACAAGAAACAGAGTATTTGCGTATATTATTGAAAAGAGTGTGAATTCCTAGTATCAATTATTTTGAGGTACATGACAGAAACACGCATAAACAGAAACAGTTCGAGAGTGTGAAAGCATATCAATTATTATGATATAATAACAGCGTATTTGTATCGAAGAGAGGGAACAAAAACATTTGTTGATCAAAACAGAAACAGAATATATATTATAAAAATTTAGAGAAAGTATAATATCTATAACGATATTGCACAATTTATTTTTCAAATTTACCTCAATAACTAAGTGAGATCAAATGTCCTCAATTTAAACGTCATTATGACTGACCAAAACTTTCACCAGGTGACCAAACAGTACGACTACAAAGCTTACATCGTTAAGTAACAATATCAAGTGATATGAAGCTCGATCCCAATATATTTTACACCAATTTTTACTATTTGAAGTCTAAATATTGTAACGTGAAATCTAGTGTTTAGACCTTTCTATTATTTTTTTTTGAAAGTTAATTTAACCTCCAATATAAAAACAATAAAAAGGAAAACAAAAAAACAATTCCATATGCCCCGAACCAAAGATCTAAACTTTGCATTCTTTGCAATTAAGTTAACTCATTTTGTAGTTATTAGATCTCAACATACCAAGCTAACGAAATGAATTTATTTATTTGACTCGAGATTCGAATTGGATTTGAAAAATTCATATTCGACTAAATATATTCCGATTCAAATTATTTATAAATATTATATAAATTAGAAAATGATAGTATAGTAGATTATTTATATATGTTTTATTGATATATACTAATATATAAATATTTATATTATAGTAGATATCTTATTTAAAAATAATATTTATATTTTATTATATATTATTTATTTGTAAATTATACATTTTTATGAGTGTATTTTATTTTTATACAATCAATAGTTTTACTTAATAGTTTCTTTAAAACAGTAATTTAATATTTGAATTTTTTTTTTTCAAAATCGCTAACCGAATACGAATTTGAATATTTATTAATTAATCGAATACATATCGTACAAGCTGATATTCGATTCAATTTTCTTCTTTTGAAACTCTAGTTTTATTGGGAAAAAATTGTAATATTTGGCCCACATGATTGTAGCCCTTATACTTTTGGTCCTATTAGAATTATTTTGGGCATATTGGGTCTACAACGGGATTTTGCAAATTATTTTCTAATTGCTATATGATGATCTATGGTGTCCTTAGATTTCGCCAATTTTCATGTAAACTGAAAGTAGAAATGTATCACAATCAGATTTAAAAATATTATATTTGGTCATAATTATATATATATATATATATATATATATATATATATATATATATATGGCAATACATTTATTAAATTATTATTTTGATTATTTGTTATTATTCATATAAATGTTCTCGCAGGTTATTGTTGTCATTGATATGGTGAGATGTCAATAATAGAACGTGACTCTTAAAATAGCCCCAACTAATGATTATTAAAATTGAGATATTGATAATGTAATATATGTCGGCATGTGGTCTGCATCACATTCTTAGAGAATGCAGTTAGTCTCACGACTGCGAATAAAGGTGATGGACACGTGGATACTTTAGAGAGTATTGGTAAACCCTACTAATAAGTTCTTTATTGTATGTCTATAAACTGATCAGTGTATAAAGCATGTGATAATCATTTGAATTGAGATCAATACGCATCTTGTTTACTGAGTGACGTGCTTTGACCATGACCAATGCTTGCACTCCTTTTCGGGGTAGATATGGCTTGTGTTGGGCACATCATGATGTAAATGAAGGTGGTAGTTGAGTCAAGAAAGAATTCATTCTTCGATTGGAATTTTCAAGAATATTGTTTCCATTTTGATGTTAGACATTGAAGGGTTTTCCTTCCATTTTGCTAATAATAATTGTTTATTTACGCATATGGTGTTGTTTATGGAAATACTCCTCTTGTGAATGGTTTATATGTTCCTGATTGTAGTCGTGATATTCTCAATGTGCAAAACAAACGTTTAAGTTAAGTAATATGAATAATCCCACCTATTTGTGGCATTGTAGGCTTGGTCACATAAATGAAACAAGAATCGCGAGGTTAAGAAAGTTAGACTATTTAACACCATTTGATTTTGAGTCTTATGGACAATGCGAATCTTGTCTCAAAAGAAAAATGACCAACAATCCATTTTCTGGAAAAGGCATACGAGCAAAAGAGGTACTTGAGCTGGTTCATACTGATGTGTGTGGACCTTTCCCTACTCAAGCTAGAGGCGGTTATTCGTATTTCATTACTTTTACTGATGACTGTTGAGAATCGGTGGTACCGTCGCGCAGCGGAAAACAAAAATTTTTAAAATTAAATTAATTGAATCGAATTCAATTGACGACGGCCCAATTTTAAAATCAATTAATTCAAACAATATTTTAATTGTTTTTAATAAATAGAAACAATTCGATTTTCGTAAAATCGAATAAGCATTATCAGTTTCTATAATTCATTTATATATAACAATAATATATATATATATATATATATATTAATATATTAAACATGTATATAACAATTATATATATATATTAATATATTAATCATATATGTATAATTATATATATTATATAATCATATCATAAACACATATATATAATATTATATATTAATCAACATTAACTATATAATTTATATATATATATATATTATAATATGTATGCAGCATGCATGCAAAAACACACTACTTATATATATATATGCAAACAGCATACTTGCATTTGACACACGCATACATATAAGTCAAACACATCACATGCATACATAAACCATATTATATATATATATCGCATGCATACATATATACACTACACACACAAGTATACATTGCAGCATACAAAATTAATACATATATATTACACCCAGCATATATTACATCAACATGCAATTCATATACACAAACTGCACGCACCTCACAGCAATAGCGA
>BMAC01000038.1:1514930-1527029 GCA_014905375.1 Phtheirospermum japonicum
CTCTAGTGAAGTCACGATGAGGTCTGGGTCTTAAGGATTAATGTTGTACGCTATATCATAGAAATCATCTACTCGATGAGTGGGAACCACTTAGAGATTTCTAGGTGAGGGAGTTCAGTGAACTCATCATATGAGCACCTACTTATGTATGTCGATGTCCAGACACCGTGACCGATGAGATGCGGTCCACATACACTAAGTACTAGTCTTAACGGGAAAGGCTTGTATCCTCATTATGGCGTAACCCTTCGACTAGGAACAAGTTCGACGAGTTACATTACGTGCTAGATTATCTCACGGTTCTACTAGACCAATCCACCGTAATAAAGTAACTTCATAAGGACCATACCTATGCAACTAGCATGGGACAAAAGATATGGAATGCCAATATGTTTAAAAGATATTATTACGAATAAGAACCGATTGTTTTACAAGAGAACGGTCAGACCACAGCCACAAGTTGGCTTGTTGGTCACCCTATTCTAATAATGACTTCTCTAGATTTTGACATTTGTATCTTTTGAAGCACAAGTCAGAGACTTTTGAGAAGTTTAAGGAGTATAAGTAGAGAAACAAGTTGAAAAGTATTAAGACTCGTCGATCGGATCGAGGAGGAGAATAATTGATTAAAGAATTTCTCGATTACTTAAAGTTTCATGGAGTCTAATTGCAATGGACGCTTCCTGAAACACCACAAATAAATGGTGTTTCTCAAAGGAGAAATCAAACCTTATTAGATATGTTAGATCCATGATGAGTTTCTCAGATCTTCGCACATACTTATGGGGGTATGCTTTACTGAACTCAATCTATGTTTTGAATAGAGTTCTATCGAATTCAGTATATAAAACTCCATATGAGTTATGGTATGGCATGAAGCCAGCACTTACGCACATGTGAACCTGGGGTTACCCCGCATATGTAAAGAAGATGCTTACTAACAAGTTGGAAAAGTGAGAAATGTTATTTTTTGAGGTATCCTAAAGAAACACGATGATACTATTTTTATCTTCCTGGAGAACATAAGGTCATTGTTTCCAGGCAAGCGACTTTCCTTGAGTAAGACTATGTCTACAAGGAAAGGAGTCGAAATAAGTTAGAAATTGAAAAAATTCAAGAACCACAAAGTGACATGGAGGTTGAAAACTTATCAAATAACCTAGATAAGAATTCAGTGGGAGCTTCTAGTCATTCTTATGGTGAAATTTTATCACTTAGAGGACAATCTTTAGCCAGTGGGAGCATTGATAGAATTGATGGAGTAATACAAAATGTATCATCGCAACCGATGGAAGACCAAGCAATGGTTTCACAACTCCCTCCTCAGGAAGTTCATGCTAATGACACTTCTGAGGGATCTCAAAATGCTGGACCATCTAACACAGAAGAACCTTCTCATGATCAGAACACTCAAATCACTCAAACACATGATAACCAACTTCGTAAGTCTAATAGGATTCATCGAGGACCGGAAAGGATAAACCTCCTTGTAGAGGGTCAACGTGATGTGGAAATTTCGGACGATGATGAACCTAGAACTTACACTGGGAACTTGGTTGGCTTGCCAGTTGGGGTTAGACCCATTGGATACAGATGAGTCTTCAAGAAGAAGATCGATGCAAATGGTAAGGTATCAAACCTACTAGGTTGGTAGAAAAAGATTATAGCCAACTAGAAGGAATTGACTATAATGAAACCTTTTTTTCCAGTTGCGAAAATCAAGTCCATTAGGATCTTATTTGCTATAGCTGCACACTATGATTACCATATTTGGCAGACGGATATTAAAACCGCTTTTCTCAATGGTGAATTGACCAAAAAAGTGTATATGATACAACTAGAGGGTTTTACATATGTATGGTAACCCAAAGAGATATGCAATTTACAAAAGTCTATTTATGGATTTAAACAAGCATCTAGAAGTTGGAATATTTGTTTTGATATAGCAATCAAATCGTTTGATTTTTTCAAAATCAAAGAAGATCCATGCGTATATAGTAAACGCACTAGAGGGAGTAATGCTTTTATTATTATTATATACGTTGATGACATATTGATAATTGAAAATGATACCCTTGTCATGAAATCAGTAAAAGATCGATTGTCCAGCACCTTCATGATGAAGGACTTGGGTAGAGTCTGTTATATTCTTGGAATTAAGATCTACCGGGATAGACCTAATAGAATATTTGGGCTTTCACAGTCCATGTACATAGATAAAGTGTTAAGACGATTCTCTATGGGAAATTCCCACAGGGGATATAATCCAATGAGTCATGGTATCAAGTTATCAAAGAAGGATGGTCCTTCTACTGATAAGGAACTTGAGCGCATATAAAGGATCTCATACGCTTCAACAATAGGATCTATCATGTATGCCATGATTTGCACAAGGCCAGATGTTTCCTATGAAATTACATGACTAAAAGATTTCAGCAAAATCCTGGGGAAGAACACTGGAAAGCAGTCAAGAGTATTCTTAAGTATCTTAGAAGAATTAAAGAATATTTCTTAGTTTATGGTGGACAAAAGGAACTGGTAGTTACTGCGTACACTGATGCTAGTTTCCAAACAAATCATGATGACTACAAGTCACAGTCTGGGTATGCATTCATTCTCAATGGTGGGGTAGTGAGTTGGAATAACTTCAAGCAAACTACTACCGCAGATTCAGTACTGAAGCCGAGTACATTGCTGCATCATAAACATCTAAAGAAGATGTCTCAATAAATGAGTTCTTGAAGGAATTAGGAGTAGTTCCTAATGTCAGTAGTCCAATGCCATTGTATTGTGACAACACTGGTGCTGTTGCACAATCTAAGGAACCGAGATCCACGAGCAAAAATAGGCATGTACCAACGCTACCACTTGATCAGGGAGATAGTGGAGAGAGGAGAAATTAAAATAGAGCGTGTTCCCACGGAAGAAAATTTGACTGACCCTTTCACCAAGCCATTATGTTATAGGAAATATGATGAACATTTTGTAAATCTAGGTATTAGATATGTAGGTGGTTGACTATAGGCCAAGTGGGAGATTGAAAGTATAAATGTCCTATAGACAATCTGATTTAAAGACATTATACTTGATCACAATTATTTTTATATATATATGTGCGTGTGTGTGTGTGTGTGTGTGTGTGTGTCTGTGTCGTTATATATATGACAATGCATTTATTGAGTTATTATTTTGATTGTTTGTGATTATTCATATAAATATTCCCGTAGAGTTAATGTTGTCATTGATATGGTGAGATGTCAATGATAGAACGTTACTCTTAAAATAGCCCCGACTAATGATTATCAAGATTGGGATATTGATAATATAGTATATATCGGCATGTGGTCTGCATCACATTCCTTGAGAATGCAGTTAGTCCCACGACTGCGAATAAAGTTATTCGTGATGGACACGTGGATACTTTAGAGAGTATTAATAAATACTACTGATAAGCTATTTATTGTATGTCTATAAACTTAGCAGTGTATAAAGCGTGTGATAATCATTTGGCTTGAGGTCAATACGCACCTTGTTTACTGAGTGATATACTTTGACCATGACCAATACTTACACTCCTTTTTGGGATATAGCTTGTGTTGAGTACATCATGATGTAAATGAAGGTGGTAGTTGAGCCAAGAAAATATTCATTCCTCAATTGAAATTTCAAGAGAGATCACTCATAATCTCTATATTAGGTTGACTAAAGTCATTGACCAATGCAAGCTACATATTCAACATAGTAGTGGAGTATGGTCTAGTTGTCGACTAATAATGATGAAATAAATTGATTAAGCCATTGAGATAGACACTTGGATAAATCTTAAGTTTAATCGAGTGATTCGTAATGAAAGGAATTTAACCAAAACTTTGTATAAAGGTTATAATTCGATGAGTTCAAGTGAATGTTCTTTATGTATTGAGTTCGTCCAACTAAGTCGTTTAAGAGTTTTGTTTGGATCATCATTAGGATGTCATATATAAAGGCCTCTAGGGTCACATTATATGCGATTACTTTTCTGACTTAAGAGTGTATCAAGAAAGTAATAAATATTTGATTTGAAATTGTAATATTTAATTGTTAATAATTATGATGATAATTTCTATCTGATAGAAATTATTTAATTAAATTAAATTGGATTTGTATTTAATTATCTATGTTATTATATTAATAAAGTTACCTGGGCCAAAACTGTTTTGGGCCTATGTCTTGGACAGTCCAACCATTTTTAGGATTAGGGTTATCTAATGTACCTGGTAAAAAAAACAAATCCTGATCCTAACTTTCTTCATGATAGCATACATCGAAGTTGGATCTTGCAGTCGGAAAATTAATTGCGTGGATACCCTAGTATTGAATTCAGATTTGAAGTTGGATCTTGCAGTCAGACAATTAATTGCGTGGATACCTTAGTATTGAACTCGGATATGGATTTACTGTAAGGTTTACTAGCCTTTGTTGCGTGGATATCTTAGTATTGAACTAGCCTTTGCAGCCAGACAATTAATTGCGTAGATACCTTAGTATTGAACTCGGATTTACTGTAAGGTTTACTAGCCTTTTTCATGATAGCAATAAATTGAAATTGAATCTTGCAGTCGGATAATTAATTGCGTAGTTACATTAGTATTGAATTCTTGCAGTCGGATAGCAATACACTGAAGTTGAATCTTACAGTCGGATAATTAATTGCGTAGATACATTAGTATTGAATTCTTGCAGTCGGATAATTAATTGTGTAGATACATTAGTATTGAATTCGAATTTCAATTAGGTTTTCATGCTTTCTCTTGTTTATTTATTATATAAATATATTCGTTCACAGCACGAGCATGGTGTTTGTATCTACGAATTCCAACATAAACGCACTTCAATTTCAAATTTTTTGATTACTCTATAAATTAGAAGTTCCTTGAATATCTTTATTTTTGCAAGTTGTTATGAAAAATTGGTGCAAGAAGATTTTAGAACAGAACTATTTTATTATTCTTTGTGTTAAATCATTTTAAATGCTTTCTTCGGTAACAGACGAAGCTTAAACAAGAAAGAAACAGATGATGCTCCGGGCGGTCTTGGGCGTGAGAGATGAATTGCACCGATTCCAAATAAGATTTAGAATTAGGGATTTTAATTTTGTGTTGGTCAAATTATAATTTGCAAGAAGTTTATGGTAGTACAATAAATATAATGAAATAAATTGAAAAGCTAAAATCAATTCAACTCTAGCAAAAATATTTTAATTATTTATGAAAAGATTATTTTGCCTAATTAGAAGAGTAGAAAAGTCCATCTAAGAATTGGTCATTTTAATTTCTCGCAATTTATTAATATTAATTATAAATTGATATGGACGAGTATATTTAACGTAACAACACAAGTGTACTTGGACGGTAGGTTTAGTTTGGGTTAATTTTGTGTGGTTTCCAAAGGTACAACACGTTGCTTTTGCACAACCAAATAAAACTGAAACGTCATTGGCTTTACACACACAACACACACACACACTCTCTTTCTATCTGGTCCACTTTTCCAGTTTACCTCTCTCTGGTTACAGTTGTTATTCCCTCCACTAAAATTCTCCATTTCCTACTCCTAAAACCCCACTTGCTAAACCATTGTACATCCCAGTAGAGCGTTATCGTCTCCACTAGTTCTAGACTAGAGAGAGTTTAATTTGCGAAAAAAATAAGGATCGTGCGTGTGGTATAGAAATTTAATGTTTAGAAGCAACAATGTTACGGCCCGAATATTCGAGCGCCAGATTTCCAGCCCGGCTCCTGGAACCAGTGTATGTTTACTTCTTTTCTTGTTTTTTTTTTTGCCTTTTCTGCTTTTCTGTTGATTGTATGTCTTGTTAGTTCTTCTTCTTCTTAATTATTATTTTGTTAGAATTGGGATTTTGATTAGGGCCAATATGTAATGGGGCTTAATCTTAAGCTTGCCAATATTACTTGAATTGTATTCGAAATGCTTTATTTGGGGTGAATTTACCTCAATTTTTTGAAATAATAAATAATAATTTAGTAGATTGTCGTAGAATCATTCTGAAGAGGTGGTGCTCAATCCATTAGCAATGTGTCGTAGAAAAATGTGGAATTAAAAAAATGGTCGGCTTTATGATTTCTCGATGAATAAAAAGTTTATGATTTCTCACCAATAATTAAAAAATAAATGATAAATTAATCATTGATTATCCCAGTTCGTTCGGGCCAGACGGTTTTACGAGAACATAGTCCCGAGCCACACGATGTTCGACGTGGAATGCCCGGACATACTTTTCCGTAAGTTCAGCGACGACGGACAGTACCTTATAACCTTCAGCAGGAATCATCAAGATCTCATTGTTTACCGGCCAACTTGGCTCTCGTTTTCGTGCAGAGACCAAGATTGCTACGTCCACGATCTCCCCTCCAAGGCCAACAAGTTCCAGAGTTATTTTACCCAATTGTACAGCGTCAATCTCGCCTCCACCGGCGAGCTCATATGCAAAGACTTTTTCCTTTATGCCGAGAAAAATCGATTCGGCCTATTCGCGACCTCCACTGCGCAAAGTCTCGATGCGCCCGCCATTGACGGTGCGATTCCGGGAATCCCGTCGATCGAGAAAATTACCTTTCACCTCGTGAGGTCCGTATCACATTTCTTGAATAATCTGCACTTTTTTACACCGTTCAAGAAAATGTTGGTTAATGTAGTGAAAGTATGTCTTTTTCATCCATGCCCATTATGGTTAATTAATTGTTTATTCATTGTCTACTCGGCTTTCGTAAAAATAAGTGTAGGTAAATGGACCAGTGTGATTTTAATATAAAATAATAGAGGTATACTAGAAAATGAAAAAATAACTACTCTTTAGTAATTTCCGTTTCCCATTCTATCCGTCACATTTACATTTTCAAGAGAAAATTAATGTTACTTTTTACTTTCCCAATAAGAATTAAATGTTACTTTACTAATTTTATCCATACCTTTATTATTTCACACTTTTACACTTTTAGTTCTTCTAAACAAAAGAACATTAACACTAATCATCTTTCTTAATTTGCGTGAAATGGTCAATTACGACAGAGCGAATGGGACGGAGGGAGTACATACTAAATGTAGTAACAAGCCTATCTTTTTGGGACACCTGGCTTATTTTCAAAAAAATATAATCTAAACACCAACGTTATTACACATTTTTCCATAAATTTCACTATTCTCACGCTCACACAACTCTTAGTATCAATCATTAATTTACTGTTTTTATATTAAATCAACTTTAATCGTTACATTTTCATCTCATATCCATTCTGAATTAAAAAAAAAACACAAAAAACTCTTATGTCGAAATTTAAAAAAATGAAATGACATCCGATCGCACTGTTACAGCCTCGACCCTATGAGACCAAAATTGCAATTATATCCATATTTCTTCAATTTGAGTTTCGAATATGGACAGATATGCATGGCTAATGTTGTTGCTTGGTTTGAATTAAATTTTGAATAGATTGGAGGATGGAGTTATACTGGACGAGAGGGTTTTCTGCAATGATTATATTAATTTGGCGCATAGCATGGGTGTTTACCTGTACGATGATTTGGTGGCTATAGTTTCATTGCGTTATCAGAGAATACACATTCTCCAGATAAGGGACTCGGGTAACCTTGTCGATGTGCGGTCGATCGGAGAATATTGCCGTGAGGATGATGAGCTTTTCTTGAATTCCAGTGCCCAGGCAAGTGGTATTGACTCAAGCTCTTGATTGTATTGTTGCATCAAGTGTTGTGGTGTTATTTGTTATCTCTACTCATTTAAAATGTAAACTTAAATTAAAATATCAAATTTTTTTGAAATGATTTAATATGGTATTGACTTGAGGCAATACTGTATTCTTTGTGTTCGAATATATCGATCCATTTGCCTTTCTTTGTTTCTTTCCTTCTTTTTTTGGCAATGGAGTCTTTTTGAGGATTTGGTTATAAATTTAGTTCTGAGAAGCAATTTAATTATTAATAAACAGTGTACGACAATCCCAAACAGAAATAGAACAAATAATATTGCGAATGGTTTGGATCATAACCAGAATATTCCGGAAGCTCTTTTCGTGGGTGGTTTAAAGCAGCGCTTGCTTTCCTTTATATTTCGAGGGATGTGGAATGAAGAAGAGGATCCGGCATTGGTAAGCTCCATATACCATTGTCAGAGTGTTAATGGAAATCGTAGTGATTTTGATATTGTTTTTCCCTTTTCTAACCATGAATCTGTTGAAATTGTTGTTTTCCTAAATTGTCTTTATTTTTTTATTTTTTTTTCTGTTACAGAGAATGCAATGCCTGAAGAAGAAGTTTTATTTCCATTTCCAAGATTATGCTGATCTGGTTATATGGAAGGTGACAATCTAGCTTAAATTTTCTTAATTATTATTTAAATTTAGTATCTTGTTTTCTTCCATGTTCTCGTTCCTGTACTATTGGAGGCTTTTTTTAATGACTGGTTGATTATATTGCGCAGGTGCAATTCTTAGATCGCCAACACCTATTGATCAAATTCGGCAGTGTTGATGGTGGGGTGAGTTTTTTTACTCATAAAACTTATTAATCTTAAATTTACCCATAATGATCATCACATCTCGGTGCTATATTATGGAGTATATTTTATTTATTTATTTTGGTTGGTTATAGAGCTAGACTAGCTTCCAAAGATGCAAGGAATTGTTGCATGGTTTAGCTAATTATCTTGCATTTAATTGAATTTGATTCCCCATTAAAATGGTGTTACTAGTATACAAGTTTATTTTTAAAAGATAACCTTTTTTTTTTTTTTTTTGAATTAGGGTAGACATAAGGGCCCTTTAAAAAAAATAAAAAATTCTACATTATGTTTCAGAATTTTATGTGGTTTATTTATCAATTGATTTCCTCTTTATGTATGACAGTTTAACATTTTTCGTCGAAGCTCATTGAGATTAATTTGTTTTCTATTCCCACCCCCTGTAATTGCTACAGGTGGCACGAAATGCAGATACTCATCCCGCATTCTTTGCTGTATATAACATGGAGACAACAGAAATTGTTTCGTTTCATCAGGTATCTGCCTGTAATTTATATGCTCGTGTTCCATTATTTTACTGTTGCATCCGAGCCTGTGGTTGTCCTAATTGAATAATCAAATACTTGCAACTTTTTAATTGTGTGTGATTTTCTCATGTAGAGCTCAGCGGATGAGCTTTATATGTTGTTTGAGCTGTTCTGTGACCACTTCCATTCCTCGTCGAATAATTCAGTTTACATGAATTTTTTATCGACTCATTCAAACAACATCCATGCCCTGGAGCAGTTAAAAAGCAATAAAAACAAGTCTACCAGCTTGCCTCAGGTATTTATTTCTTTAGGTAAATTGAAACAGAATTAATTATAAAACTACCCTTAGCCCTAATTACCGGGGAAAAAACATTTGCCTTTTAAAATTAAATATACCGCATTTTTAATTTTGAAACATAACTGGAGTTTTGGTAATTAGGCCAAACCTCAGTGGTACTTTTGTAATTATCCATTTCTACTAAAATTGTCGATGTAATTTCATGATTTCACAATTGTGCCTCGTATTGTTTGACGTTGCAGTTTGTGAAGAAGATGTTGTCCACTTTGCCTATCAATTGTCAGTCACAGAGCCCTTCGGCCTATTTTGATCACTCCCTCTTCCGATATGATGAAAAGGTTCGGTTAAAACGAAGAATGTTTGTTGCACTGTAAATCTTTAGTCAGTAAAATCTCGCGTTTAACTATTTAAGCAACTTTTGCAGTTGATTTCAGCAACCGACCGACACAGACAGTCTACTGACCACCCCATTAAATTCATTTTAAGGAGGCAACCTAATATTCTAAAATTCAAGATCAAACCAGGTAACCGTAGTATTTTATTTATTTATGTTAAATATATGTTGTTTTATTAAAAACTAGTATAATATTGATAGTTTGAATTGACAATCTGTCATTTTGTAAAATCCTGAAGGGCCTGAGTCAGGCGGTACTGAGACCCGGACGAAAAAGATATCTTCGTTTTTGTTCCATCCGATTTTGCCGCTAGCGATCTCTGTACAACAGACTTTGTTTATGCAGCCATCAGTTGTAAATATTCACTTCCGTAGATGATCATTTTTCCCCGCCTAAGTTTTATGTTTTTAATTGGGTAGAAGATGCTTAGATACTCTGAGGTAGACCAAGAATTTGTATATTTTATATTTTAATAATGAACTAACTATACATTATCTGATAATAATTATTTTTATGTTATTTGATTTATAATATTAAAATCTTTATATTGAATAACATTACATCAATGAAGTTTACTTCCACATTTTATGTTTTCACCTACTTATTTAATATAATGTTTAAAAATAGTACAATTTAATATGCTCGGTTTTATTTTAGTTCATTTAGTTTAATTTGAAATTTCAATACGAGAAATAAAATCTTCGGTTCTCCAGACCGAACCAGATTCATGTATGGGTGCATTTATATATGTATACCAATTCCTGTTTAACTAGCAAGAATCCCAAGTTCAAGCACAGTATTACAGCTATGATAGCTTATCAGCTTCCATCTTTTTTTCTTTTTACCCCTCCAACTGTAATAAGAAAATTTCATTCATAATCAAATACAAAGGGATAATTTACATCTTTTGCGCGCCAAAATACTGTGAGTTTTACTTTTTTGCCTACTCAATTTTGGTAATTTGTCTTTTGCATGCCTGCCTTTGAAATTTTTTGTACTTGGGCTTAGCAGACCTATTATGAGTCGACGCATGTCAACTTTTGGTTAGTACCAGGGTTAAATTTGATTTATCGTCTCTTCTTCAAAGACGCGTGCTCAAAACACCTTCTGGGATTATTTTTTTGTATTTCCTTTAAAATAAGTCATCAGTAAGGTAAAAGTGGGGTGTGATAAAAGAATTTAAGTTTAGAAATTTACACAATAAATACTTGTATAAAATGAACAAATCATTCTTGTTAACCCACCCTTACATAAATGAAGTGTACTTGATTAGACCCCCAATTATATTGGACTATATGAAAAACTCAAAGAAAGAAGCCCAAAAGAAAAATTATTAATTCCAAAAAAAGAAACTACTATGTACTAAAGAGAGAGGTCAGTAGTTTGGAATGGCAGGAGGTGGCGGTGATGCGTAGGAAACTCCTGTTATCGGAGGCAGCGGTATGTTTATGTGGGGAGGTGGTTTTGATGATGAGTATTTGTGCGGTGGTGGTGGCGGATAAGGTGATGGGGGTGGACATTCGGAAGGAGGTGGAGGTGATGGTGGAAGGAGGCAGTGGCGATGAATGTGCGTACGGTGGTGGTGGCGGGGATGAATATACGTAAGGTGGCGGAGGTGATGGTGAAGGTGGTGGCGGGGGGATGGTGAGGGTGGGGGTGGCGATGAATAAACGTAAGGTGGGGATGGGGGTGGGCATTCAGAAGGAGGTGGGGGTGGTGATGTTGAAGGAGGAGGTGGAGATTTGTAATGTGTTGTGGGGAGGACTTATATTGAGGTGGTGGTGGCGGTGGTGGTGTGGTGGAGATTTGTAATGTATCCTCGGGGAGGACTTGTATTGAGGTGGTGGCGGTGACGGTGTAGGAGGTGGTGGCGATGATGGAGGAGAAGATGGTGGTGGGTGGAAGACGACTTGCCGGAGACACTTTGTGAGTAGGTGGTGGTGGTGGTGGCGGTGTAGGAGGTGGCGGCGGATGGTGGTGGTGGTGACGGTGTAGGAGGTGGGTGGCGATGGTGGCGGAAGGTGGTGGTGACGGTGTAGGAGGTGGGTGGTGGCGGTGGTGATGGAAGACGACTTCCCGGAGAGACTTTTTGAAGTAAGGCGTTGGGTGGCGGCGCGGCGGAGGAGCGCGTGATCTCGTATTGGCGATGACTTTGACGAAGGCGACGGCGAAGGCTCGACGGACGGCCGAGGCCTCCGAGCCGGTTTCAACCGGCTCCGGGCTCGGAGCCGGCGTACTTCCACACACACTTGGACTTGCTTACAATCAAACGGCTTAGCATCCTCCGAAGAGCACTCTCTCGCCGTCCTCTGATCCCTCCCGTTCGGGACACAGTTCCCTGCC
>BMAC01000038.1:1527054-1543786 GCA_014905375.1 Phtheirospermum japonicum
GGCGATGGTGGCGGAAGGTGGTGGTGACGGTGTAGGAGGTGGGTGGTGGCGGTGGTGATGGAAGACGACTTCCCGGAGAGACTTTTTGAAGTAAGGCGTTGGGTGGCGGCGCGGCGGAGGAGCGCGTGATCTCGTATTGGCGATGACTTTGACGAAGGCGACGGCGAAGGCTCGACGGACGGCCGAGGCCTCCGAGCCGGTTTCAACCGGCTCCGGGCTCGGAGCCGGCGTACTTCCACACACACTTGGACTTGCTTACAATCAAACGGCTTAGCATCCTCCGAAGAGCACTCTCTCGCCGTCCTCTGATCCCTCCCGTTCGGGACACAGTTCCCTGCCCACCGCCAAACCTGCCTGCCGCACCGTGCCGCCTCCTTCCTAAGATAATTATAAGAGTACGTGAAATTCCTCAGCCGCGGCAGCCCGCACACGCCGCCACTCACCTCCCCTGTGAGCCGGTTGTGCGCCACGTTCAGCTGCTCCAGGCTCCTCATCCGCCCGATCTCCACCGGCAACGGCCCCCGCAATTTATTGAAGCTCACGTCAAACACCGTCAGCTTTTTGAGCATCCCGATCTCCGGCGGCAAACACCCCGTCAGGTTATCGTTCATCAGAATCAGCTCGTTTAGGGTTTTCGCCATTTTCTCGATACTCCCCGGTACACATCCCCCGAGATCGTTGTTTGCCAAAACCAGAACCGAAACCGGGGAGTTACCGAGATTCTCCGGGATCCCGAAACGGAACCGATTGTCATTCAGAAAGAGTGCGTCCAATTCCTTGTCGAAAATCCCGTTCGGCACGCCCCCTTCGAAATCGTTGAACCGGAGGTCCAAGAATTTCAAGGACGGCAATGAGAGAACCACGTCCGGAAAACCCCCGACGAAACGATTGTTACTCAAATCGAGCTCGAACAGCAGCTTCAACTTGTTGAGGCTACGTGGGACCACTCCGCAGAACCGGTTTGAGTTGACGTGTAGGAGAGCTAGATCGGTGAGTAGGCCGAGCTCGTCGGGGAGGTACCCGGCGATATCGGCGTGGTTGAGGTCGATGCCGGCCACCACTTTGTCAGAGGCGTTGGTGAGCGAATCGGCGCAGAAAATGCCATTGTAGGAGCAAACGGTGGGGCCGGTCCAGTTGGCGGTGAAGTTGAACGGGTCGGAGAAAATGGCTTGCTTCCATGCTTGCAAGGCGATGTAGGCTTGGCGGAGGCTCGGGTTTTCGAAGGTGAAGTTGTTGGCGTTTGTTTCGATGACGTTTAAATCGATACTTTGCTCTTGTGCTGAGGAGATTTGGGACGATGATAGTAGGGTGAGAATGAGGGATGTGAGGAGGAAGGTTGAGGGGCGGGGCCACCACGTGGGTGGCGGCGATGGCCGTGTTGTGGTGGTGGAGGAGAGAGTCATGAGAGGTAATTAATTGAACACATTCAGGAGATAACTGGGTAATAAGAAGAAGCAGGCACTGACTTAATAAATAGGAGATACTGGCTAGCTGGGACTTAATTTGAACCCTCCAATATTTTATTTTTCAAATATTGATAATGTTATTTAATAGAAAATCGATATATATATTTTATATAATAACGATAATTTTAGTGTTGATCTTGGGAGGGATGATTCATTTTTAGGTGGCGTGGTGGTGCACAAAGCTGTGTAATGGGAGGCCATGAAGTGAATTTTGTGGGATTAAATTAATTTCATAAGAAAACTTGGTATATTGATGGTTTTAGTTTAGAAAACTGGGGAAGAAAGAACCTTTTACGCTGTGCCAGTTGTGTTTATTGCCATTTTAATATTCAAGTTTTGGATGAAAGCAATAGATATAAATTTAGGCACCGTTCTTTGGCAATGACAGTGTTAATGATATAAAATTATTGAAATTAACGAAGACCTCTTTTTTTTTTTTTCTTTTTTTAAAATTAATATGTAAATATGTACTTTACAAATACTATAGGGTTGTTACATCAAAGTTCAACATGACAAGGCAGCACGTTAGAAGGGAGAATATTCTGAAAACTTGTTGGTAAGAAAGTTTGATTACGTCATATTGAAGAAGGAAAAGACATTTTAGCCTAGCCTAGCGCATTATTTGTGGCTAAACTTTTGAAAGAGTTTTAATCATTCAAATTTCTTCGTCTTTTTTAATTTTCTTGGTAAGAATCATTCACATTTCAATCTAGCCCCGTGCTCACAAATGTTGTCAAACTTCGAACAACTTTTCAACTTGAATCTCTCATGTTTATAGCTCGAAGCGCGTTCGGCTTTTCTTATTTTAGGTATAATTTTTGGAAGGTTTTGGTTTGGTCCAACAAACACTTAGGTTTGGATTTAAGGTCTTAAAAAATGATGTCTTAACAGTATATTTCCAGGATAAAAATGCATTACACCTTTTAAAATAATAATAATAATCATCATCTAATGAATCTGACTTTCAAAAAAGAACTCGAGTGTCCTGCTTCTAATAATTTAGCATAATTCAATGATTGGGAACGATGCAAAAATAAATATATTAATTAAACAACCTATTTGACAATTTGAAAATGCAAATATAAATATTAATAGTCACCGTTAATCTCTCTCTCTCTCAATAGAGAAAAAGGCTATTTCGGCCGACTCCCCGAAAGAAAATAGAGAAAAGTTGAAAACGAAGCGGAGTTAAGAGATTCAATTTAACATAAAATTAGGACGATTTTTAAATGCTTCATGATGGTTCGAAATAATCATTTTTATTTTTATTTCATCTGACCTAATTTATCAAAGCTAAATTCAATTAATTTGTTATTACACACTGAATATTAAGGCACTTGATATAATATAAGTCACATTTACGTGGAGTAACAAGATTCCTGATTTTGGTCTAGTCAATTTCAAAACCAAACTTCTTTCGGAATGATAAAACGATTTGCAATTAACAATTACACTGAATTCCTCATGTCTCAAGGTCCTCATCTGATCACTTAAAGTTTGAAGTTATTAATTAAAGATAAATATGTCAGGCAATGTTTAATAATCGAAGAAGAACAAGAACACAACCAGATTACCAATTATATTTCAGTTTCCTATCAAAAAAATTCCAGAAACATGCAGCGTATGAAAGACTACTCATAAATGAAAGTGACTAAATATTTTACCTTTTGAGTTATTTTGAAGAGTTATCCAATATTTTTTAGGACATTTTGTAGTTTACATCTGCTGGACATTATTCATGTTATCCAGTCCAACTGCCGTACGTATCTAGTGAATATATATATCCGGAGGCGCATCTTCTGGGATCTGAAAATTTTCAACCATATAATCTCAGGCATTATGCTTAATATCGTTCAGTTAATTTAAATTCATGTACAATGAGAAATAATAAGTGTTCACCTCTCCAACATTCCACTTCCAATCAGCGTTCTTCCATACGCTATCATCCACGTTAGGGTTCTCATTTGGAGTGCTATTTCTGCACAAGAAATAGAAGCGGTTAAAAGAAAATTGAAATGACAATATTTCCAAATCGAGACAGGACAAACTGAAATAGCAGAACTTTGGCGATCATGGTCCATTCACTAAAATTAGTTTTCTCCCGTGGGAAAAAAAAAAGGGAAGAAGAAGAAGTGTTTTTGTATTTTTTATTTTTTTTAAAAAAAGGTGTGCGAAACTTACATTGACTGGAGGCTTATGCTGGACTGACCAAAAGCACTTGAAGCTGAATTGAGTCCACTAGAGTCAAAGTTGGACTGTTTACCAAACGCATTTCCTGTCTGGACTGACATATTAGCTAAATTTGAAAAGGGATTCGTCTGAGCGCTATTCGCACCGTTGCTCACGCTTGCTGCACCGAAGGAGAAAGAGCTTTGAACAGAGGGCTGCGAAGGTTTGCTGCCAAAGGCGCCTAAATACATAATAAAGTAGCAGATAAATGCATGCATCCACTAGTACGTTAATAGCAAAAACCCGCAAGAAATTGTACCTAAAGTGTTAAAAGGTGAATTGTTCGTCTGAAACATGTTAGACGGCTGACTGTTGTTGTTCTGGACGACATTTGATTGACCAAAGGTATAATTAGGCAAAGCAGCAGGCCTAAAAATAAAAGGAAATAAGCCAAACATATGCAACTGAATGGATTATGGAAAATAGCAAATCAGCCAAAAGTTCACTCGTTCAGACCCTGTATTTAGAGATGCATTCAGTTGGCCAAAACTCGATGCAGGAGAAGAAAAACCAGTATTCATAGTAGGAGCATTTACAATGCCTCCAGAAAACGGGTTTTGAGTGCTGGGAGTAGCAAGTGCAGATATTACATAAGGTCTCTGCATGAGGTTCTGAAACTCAACTAGTTTAGAATTTAACAAATTCCTCTCTCTGTCAACCTGGAAAAGAATAATTATAATAATTAGTAACTAAGTAAAGTAAACTTATCTTAGTCTCTACATGCAAGGAAGAACAAAAAGCTAATGTATTTTTTTTTCTCTTAGCTTTTGTTTGGCAAGCTGTTGTAAGTTTTCGATAATAGAAAATTTTAAAATAATATCCAAAAGCAAGTAAATGATTAATTGCGCAAAAAAATAAAAAATAAAAAATTCTTACTATTAACGGCAAACTTTTTCCTTGCTTGGCTTCATCATATGCTAATGCACGCAGCTCTTCACAGCTGATGTCGCCGACAATGTCGCAAGGACCACTGCAAATGGAGGATATCATAAGATAATAGATAGCAAGTTGAAACATAAGATAAAATTCCAAATAATATTCATATTTCAGAGGGCTAGATTTTCTTTCCTAAATCGAGAATAATAATTTATCCAAAAATGATAAAGTTAAAGTTAGAACATACTTTTTATTGTGAGCATAACAAGTAAGTTTCCAAAGGGGCTTCTCATGTTCGAAATCTTCTACTATTACACGTTTGCAGGACTCAGGATCTGTGCACCTGTACACACATCAAAACGGCATCCATTAATCCCAATTTAGTAAGTATAAGAGGAAAGAGATAAGAAAAACCTCTGAAATTGAAGATAGAAGAAACTGACTCACATATGATTAGCAGCCTGTTGCTGATTCTCAGGTTTTCTTGAAGCAGGGGCATTATTGGTATTATTTAAGGGGGAGAAACGTGTCCACGTATTCTCAAAAGGCTGGAACCAAGGAAATAAAGAACACCAACATATTAGTGACTAAAATTGCGTTGGATTTAAAAAACAATATTATTAACCTACCACAATACAACTTTCATTAAAAACATTACAGGAACAATATGCAAGGAAAGAACCTTGGATTGATTTGCTGATTTGTTCTGAACGCCAAAACCGAAAGGGTTTGTCGTCTGTTGCTGATTGGTTTGCTGAAATTGACTGCCACTTTGCGAGCCAAAGCCAAAAGGATTGGTTTTCGGTTGTTGTGGTGTGGAGTGAAGAAACTTGCAGCGATCGCCATATTGACAACTGGCAAAAATTAGCAAGTGCAAAAACGATTGCAGCGATAAGACCAATGGAGTCAACATATTTTGTCTTCGAAAAAAATAAAAAATGAAACATATCATGTCAAATGCCAAAGCATAAGTGAGACAAAAAAAAAAGCTTTGAAAAAACAAGTTGTTTTGTAACAAATTTATTTTCTGGATTAAGTATACTACGTTAATTTAAGAGATTCTCGAACCCTTCTATATAAACATTGCATTCATAAAGATAGTAATCCTTCATTGTTCTAAAAAAAACCTTTCATTTTGTCTCAAAAAAAACTCTTTAAAAAAATCATCCAATTTCTTCAACAGCAATACCAATAAATAATCAATTGTTTGTGTGATCACACTCGCACAACAGATAACCTCAATTTCTTACTGCTTAATCTCAAACGAAATGGATTTCATTAATGACTAAGGGAAGCGAATCATAATCCACAATCATTAACAAGCAAGAAGAAAGCAAAACTCTATAAAAGCACAAATAAGTTATAATAAATGCAATGGGGATTGAAAATAAACGGATTGTTTTCTTTTCCGAACGAAATAAATTGAAACTACCAATCAATTAACAGATGAAAAGTCTTGAATCACGGAATGAGACGACAATCTACAGTAAATTCACTGTAAAACCGGGGAACAAATGGAAAAACAAAGTGGTGTTACAGTACTAAGCGTAACGCATACCTTCCACGCTGAAAATTCCTGCAGAGTTCTTTCTTTGGAGGCATGCTTTTAGGGTTTTGTTCGATGTTCAATCAAATCGAATGTCTACTTTGTTGAATTTGGGAGGGAATATTGAAACTCGAGGATAAAAGGCAAGCAGAGCTGCGTGAGCGTGACCATGACGCCATTAAAGGACTATATGGCCCTTGGGTGGCTTAATGGTAATTTGGTCGTATAAATATAAGAAAATGACAGATTTGGCCCTGCAAGTACCATGTATAGCAATTTTAGTCCCACAAGTCTTGAAGAGTATCATATCTGGTCGTTAAAATATCTAATATGACAATTTTAACCCTGTAAATTTTGATCTCGTGAAATATAATTCTATGCAACTTAACCTTATACTCTGACAGGCGGCAATTTAACTTTTAGTTTACCCTCCGTTAAAGCCGTCTCCGATCAACTTTTCCTCTGGGTCTCCTCCGCTCAAGAGAGGGGATTATTTTTCGGTTACAATTAATGAACCTCTTTACCAATCTCATGTTTCGCTTTTACGCGACTCACTCATTGGCCGTCTTCTCCAACCGAAAGGATCGAAGCCGCTTACGACCGCTTCTACCAAAGATTCGTTATCTACTGCTTGGAACCTCAATGGCAATTGGAACTTCGTTCCACTTGGCAAGGAGTATTTTAGTATCTCTTTCGCTCTTTCCGAGGATCGAAATCGCGCGTTTGCCAAGACGTCCTGGAAGCTCGGCTCATCTACTCTAAGACTCTTCCCATGGACCCCGAACTTCAACCCATATAAGGTGCCTTCGGCTTCCTCTCAGGTTTGGGTTCGCATATATGAATTGCCTATTGAATACTGGGAACGGTCTTTTATTTTGAATATTGCTAGGGTAGTTGGTACGCCTTTACAAATTGATGAACGTTCCCTCAATGGCTCTGTCGGCCACTTTGTTCGTGTGGTGGTTGAGTTAAATCTTGATCATACCCTGGTCGAAACGGTCATGATTTAACGTGAGGGGTACTGCGGTTATATTTCGCTAGGTTACGAGAACCTTCCGGATTTCTGCTCGTTTTGCAAAACGGTGGGACACCTTGTTGGTTCTTGCCCAACCCGCAAAACTCACGCCACTCAGAATGTGGATAGCGGCGATTGGCAGACGGTTAACACCAGACGCCCCCGTCGGCGTTCTGATTCTCGGGATCATAAGGTCCGTACGGAACATCGGCCGGTTTCCGCACCTGCTACTACTTCTGCCCTGACGACTTCCAACGCTTTTAACGCATTACAGTCTGATCTCGGACCGGAGTCACCATCCATACCTCAGAGCCTACTTCGAGGTCCTAGCCGTTATCCTATGAACACGGATCTTAAAGCTGCCGCTACTCTTGTTACTTCGTCCGGTTTGGAAGAAAAGGATTACTGTATCGCACCTAAGCCTTCTAATAGTGGCTCTGATAATGGTGAGCAAATAACTGCGCAGCTTTGCAGGGAGAACTAGTCGACCGTTTGCAAATCGGCTGAGATTATTTGTGACACCTCTCGATAACTTGTGCTTTATGAGAAACCTGCTTCAACAACTTCTTCGAGCACGAGTTATGTTGATCAGGTGGACATGAGTTCTTCGGATAAGGTTTCCCTTTCGGCGCAACATACTCCAACAGCCTGTCTTGCACATGAAGAAGGCATTATAGTGGATGATTCGGATATTGGCAGTCAACATCGCACCCCTCTTTTTCGTAAACCTGCCACTGATCGAGAATTAGTTGATATAATTAAAAAATTACTACTAACGTTACAAAATCCTCTCCTGCCCTTCACCTTATAAGTATCGCTTCTACACAATCTTGGGCGGATATTGCTGAAGATGAAGACTCTACTCCTATACGCAGAGTTTCAAATAGTTCTCTTAAGCGGGGATTTCTTATGAAGCGCTAGTATCTTTGTTTTCGTTTTTTCACTGATTTGCTATATATTCGAACTCTTTTCTCCTTTTTTAATAAAAGCACCGTAATTTATTTATAAAAAAACCTTATACTCATTGTAAATAATGTAAATATAAACTGTTTGTGATCATTAATAAATTGTTATAGTATAGTTTTAAAATGCATAGAGATAATTGTATAGCCATGTTTAATTTGGATTGTTTGAAATTTAACTATACTCCACTTTAACGTTTTCTCTGTTGATCAGATATATTCAATTAATAATTAAATTATTAATATTGCTTACACATTTAATATACATATACAATTACTAGGTATATATTTCATAATTTGAAGTCTTGAACCATTAACATTATAATTCAAGTGGTATTGTTCATTATCAATGACACTGAAGTTGAAATTCTAAACTTATTAAGTTTCATTGATTAGTGATGAGAGATAAATATATCATTTTACACGTGGATGTGTGACGCTATGAGATTTGGACACGTGCACCATTAAATTAAAAGCCGATCAACGTATGTAGAGTGGACTGGACCTCCGTATCACCTTTGCTTACTCAAAGGCTGACCCAACCTCCGTATCACCTCTTCCACCTCAAAGGCCCAGTTGGATAGACCACTATCACCCTTGTCACAAGGCCCAATTACGGGATGACTCCTTTGTCAAGTTAGGTTACCAAAGTCTCCTTTGCCTATAAAAGGCAGATCTTGTCCAGGTAAAACGGGACGACCTCTAACTTACAAAAAAACTCAACTCTAAAACTAGGTCTAACTTAGGCATTGGAGTATCTACCCCTGGGGACGTCCCCGGGGGCTCTTTTTTGCAGGCGTCTGGAGAAGCTAAGGCGAAGGTAAAGGCCTCCCGTGTGCAGATTCAGGCAAAGGCAAAGTTCGATTCAAGCAGAGGAAAAAGCTCACGTGCGGATTGAAGCGAAGGCGAAGACAAAGGTCGCTCCTGTGTCGATTCAAGGCTGACGCCAGACCTCTAATTCGCAATGTGTCCTCGGATCCAGTCCTTCGTAAAATTGTATCATCAAATTGGCGTCGTCTGTGGGAATGATGATTGGATCCGAGAAACAATGGCAACTAAGAGTAAAACTATTGAAAACAGCCGAGGCACGCGCACGATCCCTCCTCGCCCCGTGGACCACGCTGAGGGCAGTCAAGCGAACTCTCGCGCATCAAGACAAAACCCTAATCAACAGGGGTCTCAGGATGAAGCCCAAGGTGTCCCAGAGATGGACGCTCAGCGGATCCAAAAGATGGAGGCGGAGATCCAGGAGATGAGATTGATGTTGAGAGGTTTCATTGACAAAGAAGGATCCCTTGGAAACAAGGGAAAGGAAGAAAACCGTGACCAAGGTTCTAAAGCCTTAAACGATGAGGACGAGGTCAGGTCCGATAGAGACGTTGACAAGCCCGAGGAGTACAACCTCAGGCGACAGTTGCAAGAAATGAACGAATGGGTGTGGAAAGAGGCCAAGAAAACGACGACTGACGTCTTTTCGCCCACGGAGTCTCCCTTCGTTGAAAACATAATGAAAGAGAAATCCCAACTAGCTTCAAGATGCCCCAGATGGAGAATTACGATGGAACTTCGGACCCCCAAGACCATCTTGAGAATTTCTAAGCACTCATGATGCTCCACGGGGAGACCGACACCATCAAATGCTGAGCCTTTTTGGCCACGCAAAGAAAAAGTGCTCGAGTTTGATTCACAAACCTACCAACAACGTTCATTTTCTCTTTCAAGCAGCTGGCTCACGAGTTCCTCAACCACTTCGTGAGTAGCAAACGCTACAAGAAATCCTCGGCCCATCTTATGGGTATCCGCTAGAGGAACGACGAGACGTTAAGAGATTTCATCCAGAGGTTAAACAAAGAAGCCTTGGAGATAGAAGACTTGGACCAATCAGTGGAATTGGTATCAATCATGAGTGGAGTGAGAAGATCATTACGGTTCGCTTTCTCGTTAGGGAAGAAGCCTCCCCTGTCATTGGCTGACCTTTTCAACAGAGAAGAGAAGTACATCAATGCTGAAGAAATGTCTAAAGTAGAGGTAGAGTCCGAGCGCGAATCCTCGGAGAAAAAAAGGAGAAAAGATACCAATGATGTTAACAAAGGAGATAAAAGGCAGAAAGTGTGGGATCGACTGTCTGTCACCACAAGATCATCAAAGGAACGGGCAACTCCTTCGAGGTTTGAAAGGTATACTCCTCTGAACACTACTAAGAGTGAAGTTTTGATGTACATTCGTGACAAGGATTATGTTAGATGGCCAGCGAAGATGCGAACCTCGGGCAACAAACAAAACCAAAATAAGTATTGTCGATTCCATCGTGACCACGGTCATGACACGGATGAATGTGAAACTCTAAAGAATGAAATAGAGGATCTTATACGAAGGGGGTACCTTGGGAAATTTGTGGCGAACGACCAAGGTAGCCCCCGACAACAATGAAGGCAATCGAGGGAGCGTAGCCCGAATGTTCAGAACCCAAGGGTACCTTAGTTTATTTTTGAAGAATAAGGTTTACGAACCAGTCATTTGTCATGAGGACACTTAATTTTAAGGCAGTTTGGTTTAGAAACTGGTCCTTTGTTCAACGACCTCTGTTATTAATGAAATAATTGCATTTTGTTTCCTACGTATTATTTTCCCGAAAGACTCGAGCGATGATAAGATTGTAATAAACTGCAGTGGACAGCCATTGCTACTAGCAAAAAACGAAGGTCAAGGGATCGCAGTGGACAACCATTGCCACCATAATCGATAGATTGCGGTGGACAACCATTGCTACTAGCGAAAAACAAAGGTTAAGGGATTATAGTGGACGACCGTTGCCACCATAACCAATAGACTGCAGTGGACAACCATTGCTACTAACAAAAAACAAAGGTTAAGGGATTGCAGTGAACGACCATTGCCACCATAACCAATAGACTGCAGTGGACAACCATTGCTACTAACAAAAAAAAAAATCCCGAAGGTTAAGGGATTGCAGTGGACAACCATTGCCACCATAACCAATAGACTGCAGTGGACAACCATTGCTACTAACAAAAAACAAAGGTTAAGGGATCGCAGTGGACAACCATTGCCACTATAATCGATAGACCGCGGTGGACAACCATTACTACTAGCGAAAAACAAAGGTTAAGGGGTCGCAGTGGACAAACATTGCCACCATAATCGATAGACAACCATTGCTACTAGCAAAAAACAAAGGTTAAGGGATTGCAGTGGACGACCATTGCAACCACAACCAATAGACTGCAGTGGACGATCATTGCTACTAACAAAAAAAAAACACAAAAAAGCAAAGGTTAAGAGATTGCAGTGGACGACCATTGCCACCACAACCAATAGACTGCAGTGGACAACCATTGTTACTAACAAGAAAAAACGAAGGTTAAGGGATTGCAGTGGCAACACCACAACCAATAGACTGCAGTGGACAACCATTGCTACTAACAAAAAAAAAATGAAGGTTAATGGATTGCAGTGGACAACCATTGCTACTAACAAAAACAAAGGTTAAGGGACTGCAGTGGACAACCATTGCCACCAAATCAACAGAATTAAGTGGACCACCATTGCTACAAATAAGAGAAATACATTAATAGATTGTAGGGAATGACCATTGACTGATAGATTGCAGAGGATAACCATTGCTACTATCATCGTCAAACTTAAAAGTTGGTTAGGGAACACCCAAACGTAGCAAAGGAGCTCCACGTGAGACAAAATACAATAGAGTTGCAAATGTCTCCTTTGCCAATGCAGAAGTCTCCCTTGTCAAGGCAAGGGTTGACTGACCAAGGCAAAAGTCTCCTTTGTCAAGGCAAGGGTTGACTAACCAAGGTCGAGGTTCCTCAAATCTTTTACCAAGGAGCCCTCAAGAGTTGCAGAGGTCTCCTTTGCCAAGACAGAGGCCTCCCTTGTCAAGGAAATGGTTGACTGACCAAGGCAGAGGTCTCGTTGTCAAGGCAAGGGTTGACCGACCGAGGAAGAGGTCTCCTTTGTCAAGGCAAGAGTTGATTAACCAAAGAAAAGACATGAGGACCAATACAGAGGCTCCCCGGGACTTTTACAAAGGTCCTCGGGACCTTAAAAACGTCTCCTAAGACAAATCAAAGGTCTGAGGACCAATACAGAGACTCCGCGGGACCGTAAAAATGTCTTCTAAGATAAAGCAAAGGTCCGAGAACCAATACAGAGGCTCCACAAGACTTTTACAAAGGTCACCAGAAACTTAAAAATGCCTCCTAAGACGAAGCAAAGGACCAAAATTCATCTGCGAGAGTCAGACGGATACTTCCTCAACGAGATATACTTTTTGTATGCGTTACCACTTACGCGCACGAAAAATGGGGGGGCAAGTTATGAGGGTTAAATATGTCATTTTACACGTGGATGTGTGACGCTATGAGATTTGGACACGTACACCATTAAATTAAAAGCCGATCAACGGACTCAGAGTGGACTGGACCTCCGTATCATCTTTGCTTACTCAAAGGCTGACCCAACCTCCGTATCACATCTGCCATCTCAAAAGGCCCAGTTGGACAGATCACTGTCACCCTTGTCACAAGGCCCAATTATGGGATGACTCATTTGCCAAGTTAGGTTACCAAGGTCTCCTTTGCATATAAAAGGTAGATCTTGTCCAGGTAAAGGGACGACCTCTGACTCACAAAAAAACTCAACTCTAAAACTAGGTTTAACTTAGGCATCGGAATATCTACCCCTGGGGACGACCCCCGGGCTCTTTTTTGCAGGCGTCTGGAGAAGCGAAGGCGAAGGTAAAGGCCTCCTGTGTGCAGATTCAAGCAAAGGCAAAGGTCGATTCAAGCAGAGGCAAAAGCTCGCGTGCGGATTGAAGCGAAGGCGAAGGCAAAGGTCGCTCGTGTGTCGTTCAAGACTGACGTCAGACCTCTGATTCGCCACGTGTCCTTGGATCCAGTCCTTTGTAAAATTGTATCATCAATTAGTATAGTCTCTTTTCACGCCTACTAAAATTATTATAAACGAAGTTGAAGTTTTGACGGATAATAAGTTATACATACGCACGTATCTTCTAATAGAAAATATTATGTGATATAGTAATTTAAAAGAGTTGGATAATATCAAAATCTAAATAATTAGCAACTAAATATGCAACAATAAATTTGAAAAAAAATATTCGCGTCTTGATTGATTAGATTAGGTTCTAAATGTTATTGGTATTAGTATTTTTCTTTAAAATAGGTATATTAAAATTAAGGGAAGTTCTACGGTAAAGTCAATGTATCATTCCTCATCTAATTGTAATGGATTAATTCAATTTTTAAATAGTGAAACAGATCAATGGATTACAATCAGGGGGATGATACATTGAATGTACCGTAGAATTTTCCTAAAATTAAAATTTACATTCAAAATTTAAATAATGAAACAGATCAATAAATTATAATACAGGAAAAAGTAAGATGTTTTCCTAATATTAAAGAGTTGTAAGATGTTTTCAAATAATGATATGGTATACCTTAGAGTTTTCCTAATATTAAAGAGTTGTAAGATGTTTTTGTTATTTTAGGAAAAGTAATGCAGGATAAAATGGTAAAAGAAGGGGTCTAAAGTAAGATAATTACAAGTATAATAGAAAAATGTGAAACTCACATAAAGTATAGGGGCAGAGTGAAATTAAAACCCTTCTACTATCTCCCAAAACTGCCTGGAGAATTCAGAGACTGGAGAGATTAGGGTTTTATAGCCTCGTACAAGACAGTGCAAGAAGAGTGAGAGGGATAAAATAAAACGCAAGAAAAAAAAAACTGTAAATCTCGTTTTTTCTGCTATTAGTAGTAATTTAAGAGAATGGAAGAGAAGCTGAGAATATATATAGGAGGATTGGGATCAAATGTGCAGGAAGATGACCTGAAGAAAACATTCACCTCGCCGCAGCTCGGCACCGTTCAATCCGTCGAGATTATTCGCAACAAAGGCCGGAGCTTCGGGTACTTGGAGTACGTCCCCTCTTCCGAAAAAGGCCTCGCCAAGCTTTTCAGCACGGTCTCTCTCTCTCTCTCTCTCTCTCTCTCTATATATATATATATATATATATATAATGTGGATGGGTGGGTTTCGTGTGTATTTATTGTGTATATATTTATCTTGATGCATGATTATTATAGTATTGAATCCAGAAATGTATTGATTTTTGCGTTTCTACGTGCTTAATGATAATTCTGGGAGAATGACTTGTAGCAATGGGAAATGATTTGTGGTTTTGGTTTAATCATAAATGATTTCTGCAGAGTAGTGTATTTTGTAGAACAAAAATTGAACAGCGGTGAGATTGTTAATCGATAAAAATATCTATTTGCACTTTGAGGAACTTTGAGTTTGTGGTGATGAAGATCATAGGTTAATAATAGCTTGATTTGTACATCTCATTCTTCAAGATGAATTTAAGACAGTTTAGATTTTGTGCACTGTATTAAGAGCTGAAATGATAATTGAAGCCCAAAGAGTAAGTGTCTTTTAATTTAGCATGTTAATCATATAACGTGAATATATTTTTGGTTAATGTAGAATATTTTAAGGAAACTCAGTTGGGCACTTGCATGGATTCAAGAGAAATAGCATGCTTAAATTCGTCGAGGGACTAAACATATCTGTAATTTCTGTTGGAACAGAAAGAACATGGAGAGCAGTGAAAAAAACTATATCATTTACTCGGCAATTAGAGAAATAAATTGTATAAATCTTTACAATCATTGTTAAGTCCTTTATAGTCTTTACAATCACCTTGGTCATTTTCACGTTATTTGAGTTTGTTTCATGTCAAGGTTCTAACTTTTGTCATTGGAAAAATTAATAACGCAGTATAACGGGTGCATGTGGAAAGGTGGACGGCTCAAACTCGAGAAGGCCAGAGAAAACTATCTTTCTCGTTTAAAACGCGAATGGACCGAAGATGCTGAGCTTGAGATCAAATCGTCCATCCAGAACGTTGATGTGGATGAAAGCTCTCTGCATTTGTTGCAGAAACCCAAGAAAGATCTAGATATCCACAAATTGCAGCTCAACCTATTTTTCCCCAAATTGAGGAAGGTAACTTGGATGAATATTAATACACACACACGCACACACACACACGCACACACACACACATATATATATATGTGTGTGTGTGTATGCGTGTGTGTGTGTGTATAATGCATTGAGTTTGTTATTTTCCGTATGACTGCATTATTTTTCCAAATGAGTCGCTATTTATATTTCTAGTTTATTCAGGCAATATTGAGTTGAGGGACACAGGATGCAATTGGATGCCATTTCATGTTGAAAAATCTTGGAAAGTAAAGAGAATAGTGATGAATTGTTTTTTGGGAATGGAATGGATATGTGATGAAAATGTAATGGTTAATGTTAATTTAATATCGGTGGTAATTTTCATTGCAGATAAAACCTATACCTTTTAAAGGAACAGGCAAGCACAAGTACAGTTTCCAACGTATTGAAGTTCCGCCCCTTCCGGTCCACTTTTGTGATTGTGAGGAACATTCCGGACCTCCAGAGACAGCAAAACGAAATATTACCGTTCATCATGAGACGGACGCTTATGAGGTGAATGAGGACGAGCTTAACATGATGCAATCAATATTGAACAAGCTTTTGGAGAAGGATGACATCACAAAGACAGTTAATAATAAAACTGAATTTACTGAAGAAATACACAAGGACACCACCTCGTATGCTGATAATTTGCAAGTCGATGAAGACGAGGAGGAAGAACAAGTGAGTGATGATTCGCAAGTTGATAACGATGAGGAAGAACAAGCGAGCGATGAAGACAATCTTGTAATTAACATTGTGGGCCAGTCAAATAAGAAAACAATTGCTGCAGCAAATCAGGTACACGTTAAGCACTGTTGCTAATCAGTCTCTGTTTTTGTTTTCTTAATTACAAAAGATATCCTGAAGGTTTAGCCTAATTACAAAAAAACATCCATTATCTTTCAAAATTACAAATACCTCCCTCTTAGGGATTCAGTTTGTGAATAGAAACAAATGTCAATGTTTATTTTTAAAGATTGATGGGTTGTTTTCTTGATTAGAATATTAGATTGAACATCAATGGTATTTTTTTGTCCACCCTGTTTCCTTACGGGGAGTGTTAAAAAAATAGAAGAAAAAAAATAAATGAATAAATAATAGTGAATTTATATGATTTTTCCTAAAACAAATTCCCTCCGGCCTAGCCCGTCTCCGTCCAATCAGTGTTTAAATTATAAAAAATAAAATAAAATGGTGAACTTACAAAAAATCCCCGGGCTCACCCCATTTTGTTCTGCTGGCCCCACGATTATCAGTGCTGACTGTTTCTTCTGCCGTAAATGTTCAGGTATCTTTGGTAATAGAGCAAGAGTCTCTTAGTAAACCCGTACCCAAAATAAATGGAAGTAATAAGGAGAAGAGGAAGCATTTGGTTCATGAAAATGACTCAAATGATATTATTATACCTTCTAAAAAGAAGCTAAGAAAAGGGGTCCCACATGACAGTGAAGTAGATGATCCAGTCGCTGTGAATACTCAACCAACAGATACAAAACTAAGCTCACGTAAGTCCGCATGGAAAGATCTGGTCGTTAAGAAGGAAAACTCTGCTTTCCATATTTCA
>BMAC01000038.1:1544238-1555204 GCA_014905375.1 Phtheirospermum japonicum
TTGTGCGGAGATTGTTATAAGCGAAACTTTGCCCCGTTTATGAAGAGTGCTGCTTCTATGAAAGAGTGGATGAAGACCAAGGCTGCCTTAAGTGGCTCTCATAAGAAAACGGGGAAGGGGAAAGAGACGATTCGATAAGAAAAAAACTGCAATTGGATTCATATCTCATTTTCTCTGTTGTGTCGCTAGTTTTTTTTTTTTTTCAAACTAATACTCAAAACTTGATTGAGTACGAAAATCTTTAAAAAAAAAAACACTTTTCACTTTTACTTTGTACTTCATAGATCACTTTTACTGAATATCCAATCAATTATGTTGTTGTTCCTTGATTTTTACTAAAGTCGATTGTTTCTTTTCATTCTTAGATTATTACATGATTAAAAATACAGTTTAAGATTACAATCAGCAAAAAAAGGTTATTTTCTTTTGGGTAATGTTGATGAATGATGTGTAATCATTAATAGAGTTCCTTCAACAAAATTTGAAGTTTATCTTGCTCTGTTTTTCCTTTTCTTTTTTCAGAAACTAATTTTAGCAAATGGCATGTCCGTGGTTATCAATTCAGACTTCAATGGATATTGGCAGGACAACAAAAAAGAAGCATAAACTATTTATACTGTCTAAAACCTTGTCTAAGCACTAGACCGATGTTTGTAGACTATTGAATCATATGTTTATAGAAACATTAATTAATCTCAAGCTCCGTTGGACAGCAATTGGTCTTAACAGTGCAACTAGTTCAAAACTACAACACATTCGGAGCAATTAACTCAAATTTGTAATTTCATAATGCAAGCTAGCGATATCCATTGGCTGGAAAAGATGGAACACATATTATCGTGTTACCCTCTATCGGCCTTTGAGTTCCTCCTCAAATTGTAGCAATTTTTCACGAAGAGGCTGTAAATACAGTTTTAGGTCCTGGCTGATCCGCTTCTGCTCCACTTGCGGAATATCCTTGTTGTCGTTGAGTTTCACTTCAATCTGCAAAATATATGAACAACACGACGAGGTTTAGCTTTACAACAACAAAGAAAAAAAGAAAGAAGGCAAAAAAGGGGCATCTTTTAAAAATCTCAAATGCCACTCAAGGTTTATATCCATTTCACAAATTACCCCCTCAATAGATTTTGAAAGATAATTGCTTTTTTTCCCCCTGTATATAAACTAAATTATAATTACACCGAACTCTATTGGAAAAACACAATGCCTCTGGCAAAAACTTTTTTATTCCCCTCCCCTTTCAAGTTTGTTGTGATATGAACCCTAACAATTATTTAGCCAAAGGACGTGCATACCTGCAAGTCATCCAGCTCACCAAAGGTAAACTCAGGTACATCTATGTGGCCTCTCACCTTCTTCTTCTCCTCTCCAATAAGCCATTCACCTAAGTTTCATAATAATATTCTAATTATAGATTACAGTATAAAAATAAGCATGGAAAACCCAGGATAAACAGAATAGAAATTCACAAAAGTGCAGGTAAATAAAGTTTTTACCTTTCACACTTAGAGTTAACTCATACGTGTAGCCCACGCGCTTTTTATTTCGAACCGTGACCAAGAATGCCTGCAAAACATACATATTGAAATACTATAGGTGATATCACTGAACAATAATTCTTTGATAATAAATAGTAATAAAAAAGAATAATATTATAATACAGCTTGTTTCAACCAAATATGTCATTGCAATTTAGAATATTATTTCCATCCATCCACATCATATTATAATTCCTCTTTTTTCATATTTTGTTTATTAAGAAATTTTAGATGCACTAGTTTGTCAAGATATGTAGTCATGTCATGATTGCCAAAATTCTTAAAGTAATCAAAGTTAGTGTTTCTACTCCAAAAAGTATTAAATTAACTGTAGCTTTTATTTTGTCAGCAAGCAGCCACAGAAATAATCAGAAGTTCACATAACATAAAGTCTCAAGTATCCAAATTTCTCAAGTGATATTTGTTTTTTAGCATGCTCAAATTCAATAATAACACAAGTTCACATAACATAAAGTCTCAAGTATCCAAATTTCTCAAGTGATATTTGTTTTTTAGCATGCTCAAATTCAATAATAACACTTAACTTTGAAAACAGATACCCAGAATATTCTAAGAACAAACATATATCGTTGACATCCAAGAATTTAACAATCACTCACATCACCGTAGCATCTAGTAACTTCTTCTACTTTGGCCTTGCCACCAGAAAACTCCAGGATATCCATAGACACTAGCAACTCCTGTAATAAATGACCGAAAAATACATAAAATTATATATTTGTGTCATGCAGTCATTGCCAGAACATAATATAAAATTCAGGAGTTACAAGAAATAGAGTCCAGAAAAGTCACATGTTCTGTGATAGTGGTTTTTACCAGACCATAATTAATTTCAAAATATATCCTAGAATACCGTAAAAATTAGAAACATCTGCGATTTTTTCTTCTTTGAATGCCATAGTCTATACAAACTAAACTTTGACACGAATCACAGTGCATATTCTCGGATTGAGAAAAGGGAACTCATTTCACATTATCCAACATCAATCTGCAGAAATGAAAAGGTTTGCAAACCTTAATCCTAGCAGTTGCCCACTTATTCAGATTTTTCTCCTCCCATGTTCCAGCCTGCAAACAGTAAACTAAATTAAGCAAAAAAAAAAGCACGAAATAAACAAATCAGAGTATAAAATTTACATTTAAAAAAAATGATAAAACACCTGCAGCCAAGTTAAAGCTTGTGACTTTTCCAGTAGGACAGAACAGAAAATTCATACACACAAATTTGTGCCCCAAATAATTTAGCTTCAACTCTTTCTTAACATTTATCATCCTTGTCTATAACCCTGATAACTATGGAGAAGATAATTGAACAACTAAAAGGAGAATTCATGTTCAGATGTTTTAGTTATCTTTACTTTATGAACGAGTTTAGTTTGTATAGTCAGAAGCAAAAAAATATGATCTTGTTTGACATTCATATATAATTTCTGACACAATGCACATTCATTATTCAAATCTCACACAATTCAAACATGGTCTTCAATACTAACAAATACAATCAATCCAAGAAAAATAACAAAGGAAAAAATTAGGTTAAAAAACAAAAGGGTCAATTTAATATCTTGTTTCCAAAATCCATACCCGATTCCATGCGGATCCGAGGTGTGTTTGGTTAGATTGATTGGAAAGTCCCGCCGGGTCAATCTTCACGGGCACGGGCAGAGGCGCGGCTTCCCGGGTCGCCTCTCGGACCCAGTATCTGTACGAAGATTTGTCCGCCGCACCTGCTGCTGCTGCTGATTCCTCCATTGACCGTAAAATACAATGAGATTGTTAAGACTTGCGAAGCGTAGAGAGTGAAAGTAAGGAAGAAGAGAGAGTAGAGTAAAGTAGGTTCCAACAAGATTTGTTTGTTTGATTTGTGCCCCAAATTTGGTAGGGACTGTTGGGGACTTTTTCTGGAAAGTTCTATTCCGGTCTAGGTAAAAGCAGGAGGCATAAAAATAATGGAGTAATCTATTGTGTATATAAAAAAAGCGAACCATTCACCCTACTCTCCTTTGTAGTTACGGATTTTTTAATACTAAAAGATTAAAATTAATTTAATTGTCCCTACTAAGTGAAGAATGGTACCGTAAAAACACCATAAAATTTTCCTAAAATAGAGATGTATAAAAAAAAGTCTGGATGGAGAAAAAATAAGTAGGTGAGAGAAAAAATGAAACTTACTATTTTCGTTTTTTAGAAGTTTTTTTTTAATATATAGATACCTTAATTATTATTAGGGACAATTGCCAAATACTACACAGAAAATAAATATTTTTGTCAAATACTCTAACTAATTATATAAAAATATCAAATAAGCAAACAATAAATATACAATTACAAGGTTACCCCTATTAAAAATAATGCCGAAAGATTTTTCGGCAAGTTTTTATTTATTTATTTCTTTCTTTTGTTTTTTTGCCCACAAAAACATAAAGTAAAAAATCTCAGTATAAAATAAGAAAACTTTATTACTTTTCCATATATAAAGTAAGAATTCTTCACTATAGAGTAAGAATTTTTCTTACTTTTTTAACATAAAATAAGAATGTCCTTTTTTTTAGAAAATAAATTAAGAAATTTCACTATAAAATAAGAATTTGTCTTACTTTTTCGAATATAAAATAACAATCTCTCTTACTTTATAGGATATAAAGTAAGAAATTTTTTTGCCTTTTCGAACATAAAATTTGAAAAGTAACTATAAAGTAATATATAGTTACATAAAATAAGAAATACATAATAATTTGCTATTAAGCAATAAATTTTTCTTTCCTTTCTTTTGGGAGGAAAAAAAGGTGTATAATAAGTAACAAATATATAACAACATTTGCACATAAAGTAAGAAACTTTTACAATCAAGTAAAATACTTTTTGCCATCAAGTATGAATTTTTGAACATTAAATAAGAAATCAGTGTACATATAGTAAGAAACTCGGACATATAGTAAGAAATATTTTCGGTGAACTGAAATATTTTTGTACAAATAGTAAGAAATTCGGACATATAGTAAGAAATGTTTTCGGTGACCGGAAATATTATCGGGCATTAAGTAAGAAATACTTGGAAATATAGTAAGAAATTCGGACATATAGTAAAAATTGTATGGGTAGAAAAAAAATACATAGGACACTTGAAAATATTGCAAGAAATTTAGATATACAGTAATAGATTTTTCTGGGCGAAAGAAAAAAAAACTCGCCGGAAAAAAATTTTGGTAGCCAAAAATTATTTTACGATGATCAGGAAAAAAAATTCGACAGCCGAAAAATTTTCCGCCCGGCCGACGGCAGCAGGTGTAGGTGGCACCCACCTACTGCCCCAATTATTATTATTATTATTATTATTATTTATTCTTGTTAGTTTTTCATATTAAGGGTATTGTGGTATATTCATATCACAATTTGGACTATTTGACAAAAAGTTGGGACTATTTGACTTAATATTGGATGTAGAACTAATTTACAAATGGACCTCCACTTGGAGGACTATTTGACTATTTCCCTTTAATATTAATGATGATTTGTTTTCTTATTTTTTTAATTCAAAAGCCACCTAAAATTAGTTTCATTTTTAAACCGTACAGAATTCTTCTATTTCTCAGTATGATCTTATGTAAGAATATTCTTAACATAACTAGGATAGATACTCTAATTAACATTAAAAATAATAAAAATTAATATTATATATATATAATCATTTTATTTTATTTTTATATTTTTTCGTTATTTTATTCATTCTGATTCCAACAATATCAAAATTTTCACTTCTTCTCAAAAATAATTTGATCATTTTATTTAATTAAATACAAAGTGCACAATTTAATATAATTCAAGTGGAATGAATGCTATGGCATCAGCTACAATAGATTGGAAAAAGATCAACTAATTAAAAAAATAAAAGGAAGGTCGTCTCTGAAAGAAAATATTGTTAAACACCGTAATTTTGAAAGTATTAATGTCATACTTAATTTCTATTGAGGTTCAAAATCGAATTAATTTTGTTAGGTATACATTTATATTTTACATACTAATCACTTCAACATCATTGTGATATTTATAATTTATTTAATACTTATACTATCATTTGATCATTATGCAGAGGAAAACAAAATCTTCACACGAAATTGTAGTAGTCCTACAATCTATGTTGTATAGTGAAAACAATGGAAAATTTCATTTTTGGTACATTATATTGGTCACTTTCCAGAAAAGGTACGTGATATTGGCCAGTATCAAAGTACATCCACTAAGTTGACAAATTCATCAAATATGGTACATTTTTATTACAATTGTTGATGTGGCAGAATTATTTAATTTCTTATTATTTTTTATTTAATTTTAAATATTAAATGGTAGGAAAAATCAATTTTACCCTTCTCATTTAATTTTTTTCCTTTATTTCTTTCTTTCCTTTATTTCATTTAGTTTTATTTCTGGCCCAAGCCCACCACTATCCACTGGGTCCACCCACAGGCAATCCGCCTTTCCCCCAAATTCACCATCTCCGCCCCCGCAACCGCCACCCTCACCGCCGCCATCAACCGCTACACCCGCTAACTCCACTACGAGCCACCACCATCCCTTAATCGCCCCACACCTCAACCTCACGTCGTCCCCGCCGCTCAAAACCCTAAGAATCACCGTCTCCGACCCCGCCGCCCTCCTCGCTCACGGCGTCGACGAGTCGTACACCCTCGAGATCCCCTCCACCGGATCCACAACGTCGTTGGCCGCCGAAACCCCATGGGGCGCGATGTGCGGGCTGGAGATTCTTCACCGCCTGGACGCCGCCACCGTCAGCGGCGGATTCGGAAACGACGTCGTTTTTCGGCTCGGCAATCTGCTTCGGCACCCAAAGCTTCTTATCATCGTAACCGAACAAAAACTTGCTCTCCAATATGGAAAAAATCTCGTAGCTCAATATATCCGTATCAATACTTGGCTCAATTTGCATTTCCATTGCCGCGAGATTAATACTATTATCGCCATGAACATCAACACACGCCATTTCTGTACAATAATCTCTTCATATAACCCAATACTCTTTCTCTCTCTCTCTAAATTCGATTATTTACACACATATGAGGGATAAGAAAGGTTCTTGAATTGCAGACCTTGTGAATGATGGAGAAAATTAAAGGGTAAAAAAGGATAATCAATTGATAAGAAGAAAGAGAGAAGAAAAAAAAGAGATACGGTGAAAGAGAAAGAAAGAAAGAAAGAAAAGAAAGAAATAAAGGAAAAAAACTAAATGAGAAGGGTAAAATTGGTTTTTTCCTACCATTTAATATTTAAAATTAAATAAAAAATGATAAGAAATTAAATAATCCTGCCACGTCAGCAATTGTGATAAAAATGTACCATATTTGATGAATATGCCAACTTAGTGGATGTACTTTGATGCTGGCCAACATCACATACCTTTTCTGGAAAGTTGCCAACATAATGTATCAAAAATGAAATTTTCCCGCGAAAACAATAAAAAAAAACCATGTAAGAGGGAAAAAAAATTCACGTAGCATTATTTTTCTTTTTTTAATTATAATTTACATAATATAATTAGGATAAATACCCTAATTAATATTAAAAATAATAAGATCATTTAAATACACATACACATAGTGTTGTTATGCTAGCCGAGTCGAGCCCGAGCATCCAAAGTTCAAACTCGGCTCGAGCATATTTCGAGCCTAACTCGAGCTCGCTCGTTCACATTAACAAGCTAAAATTCAAACTCGGCTCAGCTCGCTAGTTGCAAATTCAAGCTCAGGCTCAACTCATTTTAACGAGCCAAGCTCGTTAGAGCTCGGGCTCGAGCTCAAAATTTATTTGCTTAGAAACCTGTCCAATTTTCATAAATAGTAAATAAACATGTGCCAATTTGAAATTTTCAATAAAAGAAAATACAGTACAGCTTCCCAAATTACAGTTTCCCAAATCTAAAAGACAACAAGTACAGCTTCCCAAATCTGAAAGACAACAACCAGAAATATAGTTTGACACAAAAATAAATACAGTTTCTCGTCCTTCTCGTTAGGGGTAATAATTGGGCTTAAATTGTTATCTGGTGCTGATGGTCCTTCGGATGATTGTGTGTCCATTGGGGTGGTTGTGTCGTCAAACGGAATGGACTTTGTAGTGGAATTTCTCGTTCTCCTGGAAACTCGAGGACTGGATTTTATGTCCTTTGAAGGCGTAGCTCGTCTTGAAGGTCTTTTTCTGTCTGCAATAGATAAATGCAACTAAGTAATCTAAGATGACATAATCCCACAAACTATTCAGGTAAGAAAATGGTGCCAGTTTGTATTTTGCAATAATTGTCATTTGGAGTCCTTTCTACAAATACAAATGCATAACATCAAACCTGCATCCATTGTATTAAAAATAATAATAATAATAATAAATAAATATAATAAAAAATAAATATAATAATAATAATAATAATAACAACAATGGGAAAAATCATAATTAAATTATTACAAATGGATCCTTTTCTGTTACTGCTATTGTTTTTCCTGTTATTATCCTATCATTATAAATACTATAACTAGGTATTATTTATTATTATTATCATTATTATGGTAGTTTTGGAATATATTAAAAAGGCATTTTTATACAAAAAATTATTTTTCCAAAACTACGTACCAGAAATTATGAGTACCATACAAAAAAAAGAAACACAGAAAATCACACACACACACACACACACACACACACACACATATATATATATATATAAATGCAAAATCTCCATATCCTATGTGTCTGCTTCTTATAGTACTTTGGTGTCACCGAACCTAATATCTATATATATATAATTTAATATTTTCCTTCTATATGTTTTTACCTAATTTAATATTTTTCTATCATTATAATTTTTCTAATTTAATATTTTTATTTTACTATATGTTACCTAATACAATATTTTCTTTATTATATTTTGCTTAATTCATTATCTTACTTTTATTATGCTAATATAAAAAAATAAATAAGTACTATTTAATTAGAAAAAAATATATAAGTTGAATTAATTTTTAATTATAATAAAAGTTGGAATAAATTTATTTTTAGAATTTTAAATATTCTATTTAAGAAAATACGAGTTATATAAAATTACTACAAAAGGAAAGTAAATATAAAATTAAATATGAATTCATAACTACAAAAGAAGTATCATTAAACTATAGAAAATTATTAAATAAATATAAAAATTAAAAAAAATAAAAAATTACGAGAAATATAATATAATGAAAACAAAATTGGAAAAAAATGAATAACAAAAATATTTAAAATTTAAAATTTGATTTTAAAAATTATTTAATAATTTTGTTAACTAATAAAAAAAAGATAGTATGAGTACAACTAAAAAATTGATTGCAACGAAGACAAAATAAATAAATAAATTATAATCGGTAACAATAACATGTCTTTTCTTCCATACTTGTATTTATTGACCAGACCAGGTGATACGAGGACAAACCTAATAGCGTCATTCTTTCAGTTTTCTACATGTGACCCGAGTAAAACTTGGATGACCCAAACTTTGACCCTAAACGTGTCATACTTGACAATGACAGTTTTTTTTTTCTTTTTCCTAAAAAAATTAAAAAATTATATTATGAACATAAGTGAAAGGTAAATAACTTTATACAATTATTTAATTAAAATTTGAAATCAGAATTATATGTGGGCAGATCAAAAAAATAGTTATATAATCGCATAATATAAAGAATTCAATACATTATTTTAAAAGTTTTAACTAAATAATTATTTATGAACGTTTGTATATAAATAATTTGTGACTAATTACTATGAATTTAAGTATTTAACATTTCAAATCCACACATAAATGATTTATTACTCTTGGTTATATAATTACTTTCGTATAAACGAAAATCTATATATAAATTTTAATTTATTATCTGGTTCATCAGCTGACTCGATGACTTGGTGGTTAATTACTCAGTGGCTATCTCGAGTCACTTATCGGGCTGGTTAAAAAAAAATAACTATAGTAAAATAGAATACAAAGACCCTCAATTAAAATTTTAATACAATGCCATTTATTTGGTATTTCTTTTTTTATTTTTGTAGTATTTTTTATATTTTTACAATATTTATGTTTTTTTATTTTCAAAATTTAGGAGATGATTTTTTATAATATAACATTAATTAAGTATATTACTTTCTATTTTAAAATATTTCAAGGTTTATTTTATTATATTTTATGACTTCTTGATCTTTGTTATTGTTTTATTGTCAACTTTCAATAGACAAAAAACTATTTAAAATTAACTTTTATATATTTATTTAATTTGATTTATCATTATCATCGATTTATTCTTTCAATGTCTTTAAAATAAATATTTAAAAATTAATAATAATTTTATTATATTTTTATCTGATTTCAAAATAATTTCATATTTATATTATTATATTATATTATAATATTTATATTTATATTTTATTTCATTTTAGAAATTATTAAGAACCATTTATAATTAAAACATATATGTTATATTTATTTAACTAAATTCATATTTTTTTGATTATTTATTATTTATAGCATTTTAAGTGTATTTTGTTACTTTTAGGACTTAATAAATAATTATTCAGGATTTATATTATTTTAAATTTATTCTATAGAATTATTTTGAAATAAGATTTATTTTATATTATTTAAACTATTACTATCTTCATTTTTTTTTAATTATTTTGATAAGTATTTGTGTATAAATATATTTCTTATATATATTTAACATATTTCATATTTTTTATGATTTATTTTATTATTTTATAACATTTCTTTTTTTTTTATTATTAAATAATTTTTTGGAATTCATAATATTTTAATTCAGTTTTATAACAATTTAGGATTTATTTTATATTATTTATAATATATATGATTTTGTAAATTTTTTAATTTTAATTTAATTAATATATATTTATAATCTATATATAATTTTTGTATTTATTTATTTGATTTTTTCTTCAAATTTATATTACAAGTATTATATTTTTATTGGTTAAAGTTTATTTAATAATTGTATAATTATGTTGATATAAATTATATCTAAAATAAACGTACAACAAAGTACGACTAAAGTACAACTAGATTATTCAGTTGTACTCAAACATATTGATATGATTGAATTATGACATAATCTAATGATAAACTTTCGTGTACATGTTGATAAACAAGTACAACGGAAACCGATAATTAGAAAAGCCTAAACTTATTATAAGATATTCACTTTATCTTTGATACAAAGACTAAAAAAGGAGATGAACTCAATGATTTGTTATAAAAGTGACATTATGATTGTTTCGCGACTAACTAAATGAGAGAGTTTGAAAGTATTGTCATGTGAGTTAAACTATAATTTGACGTATAATGTAGTATGCAAAAAGTT
>BMAC01000038.1:1556244-1584075 GCA_014905375.1 Phtheirospermum japonicum
AAAAAAAAAGATACAAAAAATAATAATAGAATAATATTACATATACTAAAAGTTAGATATACGACGTTTTTTAGTATAATTATCAGTGCCTTATACATTTTAATTTTTTATATCACATATTTGCATGCGACATGTGGGTGATGTATGTTTTACATTTATACAAACTCAATTTTCTACAGATTTCCTTTCAAGTATAAGGTATTTTGCTATGTCTTACAAGTAATTTCGTGACCCCGGGTAAAAATAATTAAAAATTATTATTGTGAAAATCAGTCTTACTATAATTAGGACAAATAATGCTCCGATTTATGTGTAAAAATTATTTATTGTGAAGAATAATCTTTGTGTAAATAGAAAAATAATTTTACGATTTCTGTGTACCATTTTCAATATTATTCTTTTAGTATTTTTAATGAGTGTTACTTTTTTTTTTAAAAATTTCGCATAATATGTGGGTGTTAAACTAGTATATATATATATATATATATTCCAATCTTACAAACATCACACATGTCAAATTTCTCCATCTCCATATACTTCACCTTGAAACCCTTAATCACTAAACAAATATAAAAATATGAAAAACTACTAAATACCAAATTAATAACAAATTATAATTTCAAAATCACCCCTGTTTACGGGCAAGAATCACATTAGCAAATATTTAAGCAAAGCCCAAATGCAGAGATTAGGAATTAATTAAAGAAAAAAATCAAAGGTCACAACTATACATGAAAGAGCATTAAAAGAAAATTACCATATTCTAAAGAAACCAAAAAAGCAAAAACATATACACACAGTGATCAGAAGAGAAGGGGAAGAATAACTATACCTAAAGTGAAAAAGATGAGTTGTCCCTAATCTTTGACAGCCACCACAGAAACAAACACCATGTTTTCACAAAAGCTAATAAGCTCAGAATGTTCTCACAGTGCTCAGAATGTTTTTCTTTTTGCAAAATGCTCATTGCATGTACATTCTCGATTCTTTTCGTTGTTCGAGTACGAACAAACCAATAAATGTGGGGTGGTTGTTTTGCATGTAATTCTGGTGTTTTCCTCGTGTTTTTACTTAGGGTTTAGTGTCGTTTTTAGTAGTTTTGAGTCAATTTTTGTTAGAATTTTAGGTTATTTTCCTGTTTTAATGTTTCAAGCTCTTTATATAATGTTGATGAAGTTTGTTTGATTCATGGGATTTTGAGCTTAAAATTCTAATGTTATAGGTGGTTTAATGAGTTAGAATCGCTCCAAGATGTGCTGGCATGCGCCTAGGTTCGAGCCAAAGTATTGAGGCCCGAAATTCGTGCCAAAACAAGAAAACCAAGCCATAGGCAGCCCGAATCGACTGCCAAATTGACCGAGGACAGCCCGGATCGACTGACAGCTCACAAATCGACTGTTCGGCAGTAGCCATACCACTTGGAAGAAGGGCAGTCGATCGACTGCTTGACTGAGGATCGACTACAGTCGATCGACTGACCACGAATCGACCGAAGGCTCCGAAACCAACTGCTCGACAGTAGCTGGGCTTGGATTAAGCATATCAGTCGATCGACAGCCGACCGATCGACTGATCCGTAGTCGATCGATTGCACGTCCGGGAATGTGGCGTTTTGACGATCTTGTCCCTATAAACAACTATATAAACCCCACCTCTTGCCCCATAGAAGGAATTCACTCTCTTCCCAAATCTTGCATGTGTTTGAGATTTATTTTCTCTCTCTTAGGTTTTTAGATTTAATTTCCAAGCTTTAAATTTTAGATTTAATTTCAAGCTTTGCCTTGGGTTTGTAAGCCTAAAAAGAATTCAAGTACTCCCTTGGATTTTATTTTCTTTGTAACTTCATTCAAGTATTTGGATTCTCTTTTCAGTTCAAGTAAGTTTTCCTTTATTTTCTTCATTTTTCTTCAATTTCATGCATATTCTTCATTTTATGAATTTTACCTTAGCTTTTAGATTTCTTGTTAGACCTTGTGATTTGTCCATGGAATCTAGGCGAGTGACACACCAATATCATAGATCAAGTCCTTGATCGTTTTTATTTTGAGTATTTCATATGCTTTATTGTGGATTTTGTTTTCATGCATAGTTCTAAGTTGAATCCTAGATCTACACTTCGTCTCTAGTTATTTTTCGTAAAGATTTAAACTTTCACGTCAACTTTTATTGCTCTTCCTATTGGTGCTTTCAATTTTTGCTAATTTGCATTTTTAAAGTTTTTATGATCATGCATGCATGGTTGTACTTTAGGTTGTTTTAGTTGTACTTGGTGAAACATTACTTTTACTTGCATATTTTCATTCTTGTTTGCTATTTCAATTTCGGCACACGCTCGAGGCATCCGACCAACTTGCATTTTACATTTCCCAGTTAGTCATTTTCCATTTATTTTCATTTTTTTTATATTTCAAGTTAAAAACACATTGATCCATAACATCGAATCGAATTCCGATAATACCAAGCCATGAACCCACTCTTCTTATTTCAACACCACTAAAATCTACAAAAACAAGTACTAACACGCATATATCTTCTTCTTTACTCTTCTAATAAGACTTCTTCTTCTGGGCTATTGCCAGTTTATTGAAACCTTTAGAGACTACTTTGAAAGGGCTCAATTAACACATACTCATTAGCTCATGAACTCCTAGCTGAGCGCCCAAATCTGCTATATATTTGACACGGGTTCAATAGGCCCATAAGAATAGACTGGAATGCTTCTCGAGAAGAGTCAAACCTTTAATGGTATCATCTTCAGAATGGCTTTCGAACAACCTTTATATGTATATGTCCGTAGTGCATGATCCTATTAAGGAATGGGCTTGGGCAAGAAGCTTGATGCGATCGAGTAAATAGTTCTACGAACGAATGGATCATATCCGGCTTAGTCGAAATCCTCACATGGGACCCACCTTTCTTCATCTATACCAGCTACCGCGCACGAACCTAGACACCCACCATAAAGCAGGTTGAAGTGATGAGCAATGCTCGGGTAATAACAAACCTGCTATATATCTCAGAAGTCTAGCTCATAACAGCCTCCTAGAAGTACATTACCATTAGTAGCGGGAGAAAGAATACCGGTTCGCTTTAGTTTTCGTATTTAATGCGGCACCTGCGATAGATGTTGGGTATCTTATTGATTCTGGACATTCATGTGGTGCAGGAAATAGCCATGAAAGGGCTGCTGACATGCCAAGACAACAAGAGCTCAATCCCAAAGGAAGAGAGCGATTGTAGCTTGGCTTGTTAGGGACGCGTAGACGTTGTCCAACTACAGAAGCTTTGCTCGACAGTCCTACGCGGTTGCTTTTCCTCTGACCCATGTACTTAGGTCTAAACAATCTTGTTTTTTTGAACATGAATAAATAAAGAAGAGTCCTTTTGAAAGTCCTAGTCTTGAGGTGTCCCATTGGCTTTCTTCAAACCTCTTCCTATTCATGATAATGTACTCCAGTACAAATATAGATTCTCAAGACATGTGCACAAAGACAGACATGTGTTTTTAAGTGGCTTTACTATCTGCTCTTTCGCCTTCTCTCGACTCCTAATAGCCTTACAGAATGAAGTCCATATTAATAAAGGATCAAAGATGAGAGGCTTAAAGCCAGATCTTCACTTCATTCTTTAGTCGTACATTGCGGTTGGGTGAAATCCAATCCCTCTGGTCTCTTTCTCACTTGCTTCTTTGTTTTCTTTAATAAAAGAAGGGCTTTCGTTTTTTTCACCCTCTTTTGGTCTTGCAGCTATTTTAAAATTCAAATATTAGAAAATAGTTAGTTTAATCTTTTAGAAGAAAGAAACTATATATGTCCAATCTCTAATGATGGTGGGACCAACCAAGATGTATGTCGTGTAACCCGACCTCAGACTCTTTCTTCCCGACCTCTTGTTTTCTTGAATTATTATAAATGGATTTATCAATAAATATTTTTTATTAATTCAAGAAAAAAATTTGTATTCATTTTCAGAACATTAATGCTAGATAAAAGAATATCGGTGTATATTCTTTCAATAAAAGAATTCAAAAAAGGGGTAATTTACAAATTACTCTAGCATTTCTTCTTTTTAATATTTGCCATTTTTCGAATCATCTACCGCCCTTTTTTCCTCCCAACTATTCACGCATGAAGATTGTCATATGTATGCTCGACTTCGGTCCTATAGAGCGAAAGAGTTGCGTGGTGATCCCTAGGTTGCAGCGCTTGAGAAAGTTCTCTCTTCTTCAGCTCTCGATATCCTTGCTACCATTCTTCCTTGAGACACAGAGATTAGATACTTGGCATACGAGCAGCCCGGTTTCGATTAATAGAGTGACTTTAGACAAGACGCCCCAAAAGTGATCGACAGAGATATGCTTAACACATTCAAGTTGGGCAACTCTTTCACCTCCGAAGGTGTCTTTAGTATAACTATATAGGTTATGCTTAGGCAAATTATCTTGTCTTCGCCTAAGATTCTTGCTAAAGAAAGCGACTTCTAAATAAAATAGAATTATTAGTTTGAATATTTGATTTTTTTTTAAATAAAAATTCGATTTATAGATTTCGATTTTTTTAGGAATAGAATTGGGGGGGTCTTTTTGTCGTTTTTCCGGTGGGTTGTTCCTTTATCTGCCTTTTCCATCCAGTGCCCGCACTGCGTCAGAAAACCAGAACGCTTTATATATATATATAGAGAGAGAGAAAGAGAGTCAAGGGGACTTCTGCGAGTGATTCTGTAACCGTAGGCAGTCTGAGGCCGAGTTAGACGACATACATCTTGGTTGGTCCCACCATCACTAGAGATTGGACACATATAGTTTCTTCTTCAGAAAGACTCAACCAACTATTTTCTAATATTTGAATTTTAAAATAGCTGCAAGACCAAAAGCAATAAATGTATCTACATCAACCCAAATTACTCACATTCAACTTTCTTTCAATAATATAAGTAGTAAAAAAAATAGGAGAACTTTTTTTTTGTCCTGGCATTTTTCATAAGACAATTCATTTCTTCCCAGCGGTCTTGTTATTAACCGAGGGACCTCTCCTACTGGTAAGAGTGCGACGAGGCCGTCCTTTAAGTTTAAGAATGAACTCCCGCGTATACAGCTGATGTAACTAGAAGCACTAGAAGAGCAAGGCTTTTTTTCCGCGTTTTGCAGTTGACCCGGAGAAGGAGACTCTCAAAGCGAAAGCTAAGACAGGCATATCACACACTAAGCCAAAAAGCGGAGGTATTGCCTGCCGAAAATAAGCATACACTCCCGATAGTGCTCACAGACGCCCGAAAAGAGCCCTCCATCTGCCGGAGCTTGCAAAATTCCCAAAGGCCCGGCGTATTCGAAAAGTTAATTCGACAAGTTTTATTGACTTTTTCTATTATAAAAAAGAAAGTCGTGGCAAAATAATTGAAGGACCGGGTTGATATGAAATCTAAGAGTCAATTATCATGATGTTCATATGGATACAAAATACCAACGCTTTAGCCCGGTGCAACAACTCCCGGTGATCGTGGGTTCTAGTTACCTATGGGCAGGTTGAGGAAGATTCTTTTTTTTTTCTAGAGTAAGCCAAACTAAAAATAAATAAATAAATAAATAATACCCCTTTGGTTTTATTATGGGTTGTGTCAAAGAATAGTGTGTTGCACTTTATTTTACTTGCGTTCTGACTAATGATGCCTTGGATGCGTAATTGAGTAGTGATACGATGGAAAACTGTTGAACCAATTGGATCTCAAATTCACACGTTTGATTATTTGACTATATCTTGATCACATGAAGCAAACATGTTAGTAGGTGTGTATGGTGAACTCGTATCAAGCTCCCTCTTTTATTGTTCGCATTAGTTAGCTTTCGTCATTCCTTCCGACACAATACTGCCCCTCCATCTCTTTTTTTTTTCTTTACAAACGAGAAAATGTATTTCATAGGTGAAACCTCAAAAGAATTACAATACGAACCATAACCGACTCGCTAAGCCAAGGGGGAAATTGGCTTTGGGCTTTGATTATTCAAAATATAACATCGAGGGGCAGAGTAATTTATAGTAAGAACTGCAGTTCTCAAGNAAGCCATGCCCTCCATGAGAAAAAACTGCAAAAATCTCTTAAAACATTAATCACTGAAAATCAAAATCTATTTATTTGTTTTTACAATTGAGGGACAAAAAATGCATACAATTAGAAACGCCACACACTTGAGTCTGGTTTCCTAGGCCTAAACTCTGTCATCTCATCACCTATAAGAAGACGTATTACTTCTCTTTTTTGGGTGCTCAAAAGCAAATCTGAATTATCGCTACAGTATATATAACGATGTTAGTTGATCTTCGGCTTTGGTCTTCTCGGCTTTAGTACAAACCACAGCACTAATATTACTACTAAAAACGCAGGAATCGTAGTCATGTCAAACTCGACCTCAACTTTCCTCTGTCTAGTGCAGTGAATTGGATGTAGACTCACCACAGTTGCATTCACATAATCAGCAAATCTGGAAGGGGGGCAAAAAAAAAAAAAGTTAGCGGAGCTAAATAGAAAGAAAAACAGAGGTGACTTATAAGCGGAGCTAACCCTTTTGTTGCATCGTCTAGAGTGTTGAGCAGTCTCAAGGCATCAGCATAGCGTAAGTCCCCAGTAATAGTTGAAATCTGAAAGAAATCGAGTTTGAAATAACGAGCGTTTGCGTAAGATGAACAGATCTTGTACTATGAACGATATTTAATGCAGTATTGGTGGCACTTACTCGTCTCCACAGACTAACAACATAGTTATACTTGTTCATCAACTCACGCTCGTGGGACTGAAAGAGCTTGAAAGTTTGGTCAGCTGGGTCGCATTAAGTGTCAACAATGAAAATATTTATTCCAGCGGATATATTTGAATATTATTTAAGAAAAAATAAACTAAGTTCCAAATCGTCGTTATACAATTCATAGGAAATGAATTTTGAAATAAATATTTATTCAATTAATGAAATCAGATTCTACCACTAGGAAAGAGCATATGGCACAATAAAGGATACATGTACGCTCCTTGACAAGAAGATGAATAGCTGAATTGATGAGTTGAATTGATTCCTCGAGAGATGTAAGCACATAGCTCCTAGCAATGGTATCGGTCTGGAACTTGGAGATATGCCAACCTTGAGAAGTGACGGACAATGGGTTACAGCCCACTGACCATACCCAATCCTGTCGAACATCAAGATGTATTTAGAATAAAGGTTCCTAAATTTCATGGGCGGATTTTTAGCTAAGATTTCATAGAATCATAGGTGAACTTTTAGCTATAAAACCACAAGTAGCTCATTATATTTGCATACTGCAACGGAAAATGTTTTGATCACTAACAATTTCAACTAACAGAACATTTCGCGATTCTGGATGCCCAATATAAAATAAATTATCCATTGAGGGCAATCACTAAACACTACAATCTTATATCATAAATAAGAGTATCTTTACTTTTACCACACCATTTCAAATCCATATCTCCATTTGTTCATACTTCTTAACATAAGCAACAAATTTCACAAAGGTAAAAGGATAAAAATTAGGTTAAAATGCAGTAAACACGTTATAACCTCAATGGCAGTTTCATGGGCTTGACTGTAAACAAGATGAAGAGGAAGCAAGCCAGCTAGATGTTCAGAGACAGCAGCTAGAGCAGCTTTTATAGGCCTCCTGTGTAACAATGAAAATAGCTTGTCACGCTTTGTCACAAGCTCATTATCAGCAGAGACAAATCATAAGTTCATACAACATTTCTGAACAACTTCCTGGAAACTTTCGTAGTACAGCCGTAAAATTAAGAAAATACTATTGAGCATATATCCAATGATATGAATACTTAGTATGCAATTAAAAAAAAAATTAAAAAAATCCTTTGTCTACAAATACATCACAGCATCAAGAAAAGAAAATCCAAGCAAGACTCTGGGAACATCAAGGTCAATTTACACACCAAATGCAGGCACAAATAGCTAAGAAACAAAAATTACAGGTGTGCATAACTAATAACATGCATGAAATAGCCATGAGAATTCATGTTTCATCAACAGCTAAAGGAATTTTATAATGGATTGGGCAGCAGAAAGTGACGTAAGACACTTTTTGAATTCAAAAAGAGACATCAAATAATGAATCTACTCGTGTATTTACTCTACCCATAAGAGCTCCAAATATAAGTTTTAGAGTAGAAGCTAAAATTCCTTAAAAACCGACACATCATCACAAGCCAATTTAACACAAGGTGTAGCTATTATAGATAATTTCGAAACCAAAGAAGAATTAGTCTAACCTCAAATCCAGCAAAAGCGACTGCCCATTGCATTGCAGATGGCTTTCCCAGGACGATGGCTCCGACTGAACAACAATAACCATATCAGAGACTGATTTTGCCTGATAATGTTTGTCGACTAACAAAGCATCGCCATGAATGAACCAGAATATAGGGATTTCCAGTGTAGATCTGCTTTGTGCGTGTGAGCCTACATCACCAAACAAAATTAATTACCTAACATCATAATTATAAGCTATAAATCATGTTAAGCCTTTCACACAGCTGCAAAGATAGAACAATTTCATTGTACACTATAAACACACCTTATAAAATAAAATCTAACATCAACAGAAAGAAGATTAGGAATAAATCAATTAATTTACCAAATCAACACATAGGAGACATTATTTTAAGCCACTCGTCCAGAATTATCGTATGATGTTAGATTATATTTATCCTAAAAAAACAGAAAACAGAATCAACAATTCTAAGAAATTCAGCATCTACAGAGAAGCCAACATGCACTTAATGTAAAACTCAGATAATACAAATGATACACGAGACTTTGGAAAATGAAAGGTCAAAATTTAGAAAATAATAGTTCAGTAGAAACAATATATGAAACAAGTAAAACCTCTAGGCCAACAAACCTTTCAAAGAAGCATGATCTTGGAGCCTCTGCAACTGATGCTGAAGAATAGAAGAATCAAGATATGAACGAACAGTTTTTCTGTATGTTCCATTCACAAGTAACAAAGGTACAGCAGCTGCTCTCCTAGCCACCGAAAACGCCATTGCCAAAGCTGGATCCTCGGACAACGGTAACCTATAAAATATATCATACCAGTTAAAAATGGGAAAAACTGGTCATCATAATTACAAATCAAAGAACAAAAATCCAAACATGTATCAATGAGGGATTAACCAAGTAGTCTAGAAGCTAAAATGAAACTTCACAATTCAAGAACTTCAGGCGTCGTGTAGGTGAAGATGTTGACGAGTCAAACATAATATACAGTCCCTAATACTATAGTATACATTGGTCCTTGCTGAAAATTGACATCTTAAATCAATGGTAAAGATGGTAGGGACACATTTTCTTAAATTATTCAGAACAAAGATGGGAACCAGAAATTACTTAAAACTGTACATGGACAACCAACAAAGGACATACATGTGTGTACTAAACAGGGGTGTCTGTGAAGGTAACACCAGAGAGGAAAGGCCGTCCATGAGACTCTTCAGATCAACAGGCAACTGCTTAATATTTCTAGTTTTCTGCATAGTTAGTCAGAATGAAAATAAGTTTTAAAGAGCATTCTCTAAAATTTACCAGAATACAAGTATCAATATATTTTACCTCTTGTGTGATGAAAAACAATTGAAATGAGACTTTCTCATAATAGTGGAATGCTCCATCCGCAAGGGAAGGAGAAACTATGTGTCTCAGCGAACCCCACAGTGTTGCCCCAAGATGAGAAAGGAAAGTATCACGTGCAACAGTGTAATTTTGGAAGTCCTGCATGGCCAAAGGGCAGTCAGCATGATAAATTGACTTCTAGTGACAAGATGGCATCGAAATATGCATCAATTGGACTGCAGTTCTGCTTTCAAAAGCAGGCACCACTATGAAAAATACTGGAACATGTCTAAAATAAAAGTCTAAAAATAGCAAACCTCGTAGGTGTCACTGAACAAATTCCAGTTCTCCATGCGTTTCAACGCATCTATTGCTTTTTGCTTATGACTTTCTTCGTTTTCCTCACCCTCAACAGACTGGAGCTCCTTTTTCAAATCTTGCATGCGCTCATCAAGCTCTGAATGTCACAGGAGTTTTTATCAGAACATGAATAACTTCTAGAAAGCAAAACAAAACCGGATAATAATTTAGTGACTAGTCTATGACCAAAAACACTATAGTAAACATATAGTACAGTAAACACCAACATCTCACTAACAGAATAATGTATGTATCCAATCAAATTTAACAGGGAACTGAAACAACCAACAAAGAACTTCATGAGCAAGCGAGAGAGATCTTTCAAGAAAAAACACATTACCTTCACAAAGTGCAAGCTTGACCTTCCTTCCCTTACAATGTTTGAAAGCAAAGAGCTCATATATGTCTATCTCAGCTAGAAGGATATCAATGGCATTATGATCGTTCTGTGACAGGATATATATGGTATGGGTCAAAATTCCAATAAAACAAGAAATCATCATTTCCCACTACATGAACAGACAACAAAGGAACAAATAAACAACAAAAATTAATAAACAACAAGCAGCTTATAATACAGTGCCAACAAATCAAATATACTCCTTTTTCCACGAAGAACAAAAATAACTAATAAAAGTTCAGAGGAGTAACATTCATAAAGATTATACATGGAAAAGTCTTCACCAATCCTGATAACAGTTCTAGCAAGTGCAAACATGTTCAATCATTTTTAAATAAGCAAGAACCATAACCACAAAGATCATACATGGCAAAATAATGCAAAGCCTTCAGCAATCCTGATAGCAATGTCTAGCAAGTGTAAAGCTGTTCAATGATTCAATCTCTGATGAAAAACTTACCATATTCTCATTCTTTCTTTCATAAAGCCATGTAAAACAAGAAGATTCAGAATCTTCATAACAGTACATAAAACTTGCAAGTTTTCGATAGAAACTCAATCCCATCCTTTACACGGCTTCACTTCAACCCGGTTGAAGTCTGCCTTCTAAGTAGGGTTATAAATATAAACTGGTTCGCGTGTCTACTTTTATTAGGTTAGGAAAATATATTTCTTGCCATGCTCCCTGCTTCCCAAAATTATTGGACTAACCTGACCCGGCACAGAGTTTTAGATCAAAGTTGAAAATATATATTTGTATACTTTTACATTATTTTCTTAAAAGCACTGACTGAGATTTACTAATATCACAACATTACCTATGTGAAATGGATACTTTTGGAAAAAGAATTCATCTCAGAAATAGAGGTATTTTGGATGTCGCAAAAAGAATGGGAGTAATTAATTTTGAACAGAGGGAGTATTAACTAAAGAGTCACTTTAAAGGCTATCACAATTCATATTATCCCAAATCATATATACGGGTGGGTGTGGGTGTAAACTCGCAATGTTGTCAAATGGCAGTTATGTCGCCTCCATGGCGGATTTTTGCTCAACAGCTATGGCCAATTTGTGAAGGATGACCGGTTATGGCAGCGCCTTATGGCGCTATGTCCACGTATATGGCGGGATGTTGGCGCCTTATGGCGCTATGGCGGGATAACCTTGTAAACTCAAATCCTGACTCACACTACTGCACAAAGTGATCAGATTCTCAACTATTCAAAGAATAGATTAACAGCTACATCCCTTTTTCAGAAATTACTTCTTTGCGTAGTTCCTCAGAACATTATTGTATGTAAATCGTATAAACTGCATTACTACCTAAACCCAGCCACAAAAAGGAAATAAACATGAATGAGCTAGTGAGACTCTAATATTGAAATTACTTCTAACCACATAAAACAGAAGCAATAATGCATCTATTCATCATTAATCAACCTTGACAAAATACAATAATTTTCATCATTCAATACTGCAAGAAAATCAAATAAATGCATACTTCACCGAACACTGCAAACTTCTCCTGGATCGCCTCCTGTAACCGATCTTCTGCTTCATCTTCAGAAATTTCTGGATGCATTATAAACATTGTAAAGACGAATCAATTAAAAGAAAATTCTAGCACCCGAAATTCCCATCCAATATAATTGATACAAAAATTAATAGGACCAGGGACAACTAGGCTATGTATGGAATCATTTCCATTTCCCTTTTTCCAATTTTCAACTATTTCGAGAATTAGAATCATGTTTGTTTATGATTTTTCATTTGAAATCATCTTTGTCAAATTATTCATTTTTATATCAAAACATTTCAAATCTATCAATCACATCTCATCTTTTAGGATGTGAGGCCCACCATATCTACTAATAGGACCCATCATCTACAATCTTATATTATATTATATTATATATTCAAATTAAAATATTTAAAGTAGACCCCACCACTAACAACTTCTAAATTATTCTATACCTCAAAATCTATTTCAAAACTAATCCAAACTTAATCTCAATTTTCACACGAAAACCAACAAATTTTCAATTATCACATTCTCCGCTAGAAATTGGAAAATGGAATGGAAACAATTCCATACAATCCCCTTTAATCTGAAAAGCCTGCACTGCAGATACTTTGCAAGCAACCTTAAATAGCTATCATTCTTTCAGGAAAGAAACACAGACATTGAGAACATCAAATTCCGTGCTGACATTGACCTAATACAAAATAACAACAATATTTATTCACATGCAATGAAGGGATGAAAAGCAGCATAATATATCTGGGTGGACATCACATAAGATTAATTAGTTTAACTGATTACACCTCATTAACAAATTTTCCACCAGACTAACTGATACCTGCAACTGCACCAATTGTTTTCTCCACATTTGGTAGACTTTGTTCAGTGCGTACACCTTCTCCACCTACTGAAGGTCCCCATGAGAAAGGACCTGCAGTCAAGTCGATAAATGCCCACCTGATATATACCAATCACAAAAATTAAAAATTGAAATCGCATCAAATAGGAGAGAGAGAGAGAGACTCAACCTGTGGTTCCCAATAAATGTATCTGTGAGACATTCAGAATGAAATCCGCTTAAGTCCCCAGACTTCAAATCTTTCTCAGAAAAAGGCTTCAAATCATCATTTTTCCCATTCAAAAACTGCAAACAAATTTAAAAGATCACACTGGAAAACTTTACTCAAATAATGGTATAACAAGTTTAAAATTTGGATATTTGCAGGCATTGCATATAATCAAGATGTGAAACAAACATTGACTTTCCATTGAATATTTTAATCACCATAACAGAATAAACAAGGAATATACCTGCAAAACTTTGCTCTGTATTATATCAGCCGTGTCTTTCCCTTGATATAGCTTCTCAACATTGTTCAATACATCTTGACATCTATTATGCCACTCTATCTGAAATTTATTTCAGAACAATCCAATAAAACAAATGAAATCATTACTCAGAAAGCTCAAGTTTTTTTGAGAAAATAAAAGAATGGAAGAAAGCAAGAATCAACAATCCTCTAGTGGTTTCCTGACATTTTGCTTTATCTTGCTGGACGACAGATTCTTAGAAACATTAATATAATGAGAGAAGTCTCAATGGTTGCCGAAGCTACCGCCAACTTTTATATTAAAATAAAGATGAAAAGCTAATTTAGTGAGTGGTCACTCAGAGAATTCACAAGTGCTTACATATTTAACTATCAATAGTATTTTTTGGCCAAGCTATTTCTGGGCAAAAAAAAATCTCAAAAGTGGCCACACTGCCGATCCTGAAAGTCCACAAGTTTTGTGGCAAATTTGTTTGTTGAGGTACAACTAGTAACAAGTTAAAATTTCTCCACCATATAACAAATTCAGACAGGAGTACAACGCACCGTGTCAGCCTCCTCTGTTATAGTCCAGGAAAACTTTGCCATTGGATGCTTTCCGTATAAAGGTTTTTTGATTTTTTCTAGAGCTAAACAAAATTATGAAATATATGAATTAGCAACTGCAGAGTACGTTTCTCATCTTGCCAAATATGAAAAGGCAAGAAATCCAAAGAAAATTTTACGCACCAAGAACACTCTCTGGAATATTCCCAGACTGAAGAATTCTTGCTTGCAACGACTTATTCTGCAGAAAGGAAATCCAGTACAGGGAGAATGGAGAAAAAAAGAGCGTTAGAAAACCAGAACAGATAACTCAACTGACAGAATTAACAAGTCCACAAATAAAGAGTGGTTCATGATTGTGAAAATTTGAAATTTTGGAGGAAAAAATAATATAATGTGCAACTGGAAATCCTAGCGTGTGTAAGAACTGAAATACAAAATGCGCTAATAATCATAAAATATACCTCCTTGAGAAAGTTTATTTCAGTCTCAGATAAGCCTCTCCTGTGATGCGAAACCAGAGTTAATAAACACAATCCAGAATGAGAACTAAATGGAAGGGCAACAAAGGCGCAGCAATGGATATTAAATAATATAAACAAAGAGAGGTTAAGATAGAGTTACTGGCAAATTACAACTACGATGCGGGAATTATATTGTTTTAGACAGAACTCTGAGTGGAAAGAGATAAGAAAGAAAATCAAATGACAGAGGAGGGGGAGAGATAAAGAATAGAAAATCCATGAAAATTGTAGACTATAATTAAAACAAAGACCGCATTGGCATACCCTACTCATTTCCAACTCAAATTCTATCAACTAAATCATTGCATTTGTGTGTTCAAAAAGCAGTGCAAATTCCAACTATATTGTAATCAAAGAAAGTCTTCTTCCATTTTAAAAATCCACACCATTATTTTTATAATCTACTGAAGGAGAAGGATGGAAGAGTTTTTGCAGGAGAGGGAGAAGGTACAGATAATGAAAATCGAGTTAACAAACAGAAGTGCAGCATCTCAATTCTTAAATGTCCCGCATTGAAAAAAATAGCCCATAACCAACGCTTCAGGTTGTAATAAATAGAACTTTCAAGCATACTTTGGAAAAGCATAATAAAGAAGTTCTGGTATCTATTAAAAACAAATTCGTTTATCAATGCTCAAATATAACTGAAATACAAAAGTTTCTTGAAAACCATCATTACCAAATCTAATGAGCATGCAAATGCAATTTCAAGAAACTAACCGGTAGCCATATTTAGCTCTTTTTGTGTCGTTCTTTGGGTTCAAAATAAAGATGTTATATGCATCTTCCAGTTGTAAATACTCCACAAGGCTGGTGAAGACAACACTCATCATATCAACATCAACTTGCCAGAGACCTACTACATCATCCCTTTGAAGATAAACAAATAGAATTACAACCAATGAGCACAGACCAATTATGCCAAAAAATACAGCTGAACTTCAAGTCTTTAACTAATTCCCGAAACACCAAAATACCTGGAAGCGGATACATTATCACTGCGTCCAAAGACATCAATGGCACGCTCGAATATGGATGTGACTTTTTCACCCATTTGGATGGCGTGTACAGAAAAGCTACAAGTACATTAGAAAAATAATAATAATTAAAAAAATAGATAACTAAACCATTTACAATAACAATAATAATAACAGCAAGAACAATAACAAAAATAATAAATAAATAATAACTACAGCAATAAGTTCCACAAGGAAGTTGGCAGAATATGATTTCTTATACAAGACATACAAGCAAAAATAAAGGAGAAAATAATCAAAGTGGCCAATACTTGTAATTCATGTGACTCGTCAGAGGAAGGTGGTGACGTTGCTCTCGGTCGATGCTAGTCTTGTAAAATGGTGTAAGAATTTCTCCAACTTTCGGAATTCTCGTGTGTTCAAATATGTGATCAATTTTTGTGAACCAGCGCTCTAATTCTTCAGCATTTAGCTTAAATTCTGAAGAAGATATGGATGATAGTTATAAATAAAACCCAATGGGTCTGAGAAATGGTAAGTTATTTAAGTGCAGCTGTACACATGCATTGAGTAGAATCTCAATATACCTCTGTTCCCATTCCCTTCAAATCCGATAAAAATAAAGTTTACAGGCACTGGAAGATACATCGACTCAACTTCCAAAAGATTCAAATAATTTGCAATATTTCCTGCGATCCAAGGGAAATAAACCTTTAATTCTGCTGAGCTAAAATTTAAAATACTAACAATTTAATGTATGCATGGGTATGAAATCAATCGTGCCAAATTCAACAAAAAGAAAATTTTGAATACTCAAGTCTACCCAAAAAAAAAAAAAAAAGGTATGTGGTCCACAAGATGAATTTTGGTCATTGTCTGAGGAGATGAATAGTCATACAGAATAAATACCTGCCTTTGTGTAGTTGATGGCATCGTATTTGCCCGGTTTAGATGATTCCAAATCATCAATGCCTGTACTCACAATCAATGTCAATTACACAGGGGAAAGAAAAGTATAAAAATGAGAGTACTATGAGGCAAATACACGGAATGAACATACGCGTTTATTTTTATTTATTTAAATGAAACAAAATCATACCACTGCGTATAACAGACTCGCTCCAGAATCGACTTTTCTCCTTGAGATTAAACAAAGAAAACACGGACGATGATTTCCCACTTTTACGATTCCCAAATGGAGCTCCATTTGACCTATTATCCTCTAATAACTGGCATGAAAATTACTCATCAATATAACAGAGTACAAATAATCATCTACTCTTCCGGCTTCTCTAACAATTTGGCAGTTTCAAGTTTACCTAAATTACAAGGGTTTAGTTAACTTATACTTTACATTCAAACACCCAATTACACAATTATACAGCACCAAGTAAAATCGTATAAGGTCATTTACATCCAGAATACAGTTAAAGAAACAGACAGGCCAGCGAAAGAAATAGAAAGGAAACAAGAAATGAAAAAAAATAAATAATATATATATATATATATATATATATATATATATATATATATATATATATATATATATATATATATATAACAATTACTCACCAAGAAGAAAAGGAAGATTAGGGAAAAAGGGCGAGAAATGTGAGGGCCAAACATCGATGCGGATCTCCACATTCAATCCTGATTTACCTTCTACTACTGATTCTGAGAGGAAGAGAATTCGGAAATTCAAAAGGAAGAATAAAGGGATATGAAGACAAAACCCAGAATTCGATCAAGAGTGATGGATCGGGTTTTTCGCGGAGCGATGAGAGGGCGCAATGACTTGGAAAGACTACTGCGAGCACAGTAAGATAGCTTCTCTCCGGTATCCCTCCATCCAATTTTCGGCAGTGGGTCAGTGTTTTATCATAAACTCGCATTCCACGACTTGATTATTGACTTGACTTAGAGGGATATACCTTAATTTATTTAATATGTTATAATTATAAGTATTTATTTATACTGAAAATATAATTTTTTTAATTTATAAGATTATTAATAAATCTTATTAAGTTTTCGAAATGATCTGATAAAATAAAATAATTAAAATAATTTATACATGAATAATGAATCTTTAAACAGCTTGTGAGTGAATAAACAAATTGAGAAACCTGCTAAACAATGTCCAAATTTCATTTTGCCATACCAAAAAGTAACGCATAATATTTTCCTTTTGGCTAAATCATAGTTGTGTTTGTTCAGTTCACATTCTTAGGAGCAATTAGAGCCAACCATTTGTAAAGTTTGTTCGAGAAATAAAATTAGTAGAGGAAAGTATTACACCAAAAGCTTGAATTTCTCTACCTTAGTGACAAAATATTATCAACACGCACAACATGTCCCTATATTAAACCCTAAAACAAGCTTTTCACAAGGGGTTCATGCAATAAAGCCCCTCTCATTCTGTTACAACTCACAAGACATAAACTAACAACTTCTTTATTAATTATTCCAAGAAATCTCATTCTCATGCATAACATATTTTTCATACTTTATATAAGCTGAAAATTCATTTTTCTACCAAACTTTAGCCTTAACTCTGTTGCATCCCCATGGCAACAAGAAAAGAATACCTTTCGCCCGAAATCGTGAACCGGGGCATAAAGGACTCCGGTCCGTATGCCGGCTCACTGAGCTTCTCGGTGAGGGTCCGTCGTGGCTTGCCCGATTTCTTAAGCTCTGTGAACTTGAAATACGTGACACTTGGCTACTGTTATCTCATTAAACATCGCAAGTATTTCGTGGGCGTGCCGATTTTTATGGCGATCCTTAGTACACAAGTTGGAAAGTTAACACGGGACGGTTTTTCATTGGAATATTACAACCTAGTTATCAACACCCTTCTGTTCTTGGGGCTCTTGTCCCTGTTAGTGTTTGTTGTTCTCGATTTGACTCCTCGTTCGACTTATCTCGTCGATTTTTCTTGCTACCTCCCACCAGATGAACTTAAGGTGTGCATTTTTTACTTTTCTTGTAACACACATCTATATTTGTTTTGTTTCAACTGCTCGGTCTTATTCATGTTCTTCTGTATTGGATCTCAATATATATTACAGGCTAAATTACAACAACCAAAAAAAAAAAAATTATCTTTCAAAATTACACACTCCTTGAGGTTTATTCACTTTATAAATACCTCCTCTTAAAGGGGTAATTTATGAATTTGTAATTTTTGAAATAAAGTTAGGCTTTTTTGTAATTAGCTGAACCTAAAGGCTATAATTGAAATTAAACTATTTCATTTTCCTTGTATTGTCTCCAATCTGATGCCCAATTATGTAGATAACAAAAGAAGAATACATAGAGTTAGTCAAGAAGTCAGGCAAATTCAACAACACATCAATCGAATTCCAGCAAAGAGTCCTCAACAGCTCCGGTCTAGGCGACGAAACATACCTTCCCCGAACAATTTTCCATCCCGACTACAAAAAAGACCTCAAAGGAGGGCGGGAAGAGGCGGCAGTATTGATGTATGGGGTGGTGGACGAGCTCTTTGCTGCCACCGGCCTCCGCCCCAGAGACATCAAGATCCTAATCGTCAACTGCGGGGTCCTCAACACCACGCCGTCCCTCTCCGCCATGCTGATCAACCGCTACAAGCTTTGCCGCGGGATACAGAGCTTCAATCTCGGCGGCATGGGCTGTGCTGCCGGCATCACCGCTGTTGACCTGGCCAACGACCTTTTGAACGGCTATCCGGGCTCGTACGCCTTGATAGTGAGCACCGAAGTTATCAGCTTCACTTGGTATGGTGGGGATGAGTTGGATATGTTGATTCCGAATTGCTTACTTCGCATGGGGTCCGCCGCTGTCTTGCTCTCGAACCGCCGCCTCGATAGGTGGCGGTCCAAGTATCAATTAAAACGGGTAATCTATACATTTGCTAGTCTATAAAACTTGTTATAGTGTTTTCCAAAATTGTTGCTCCAAGTCCAATATCAATGGATGCGATTGCTTAGTTCAAGTTGCTATTCTGTACACTGATTTCCAATATAATGTTCTTTGTTACATTTACTCGATAAAGTGAAGCACCAAATGAACATGGTACGGAATAGGAAATCTCGTATTCTTGCACTAAAAGCCTCCTTAAAGTAATATCACTGTGTACAATAATGATATTATCTCATCATACACGTGATATTTACCTAGTGAACTAAAGCACTAGATGAAATGCCTTAGTTTTACATATAGATAGATGGATTTGCGGAAAGGGTTTGATGTAAGAACTTCAGATGGCTACATTTAAGATGGATTTTGAAATCATAAATTAACTCGAAAAAGCTAACAAATATTTGAAAGTCGAAAAAGCTAACAAATATTTGAAATTCATTGTATAATGAATTTTATCTAAACAACCGCAATGGGTTTGCCATCATCTTGCACCTACGATCTTTCCGATCATCGGATCATTAAATGAAACTTTTCTTGTCAATTGAAATTGCAGTTGGTTAGAACTCACAAAGGGATGGATGATGGGAGCTTTAAGAGCATACAACTAAAAGAAGACTCACAAGGAAAGCAAGGCCTGGCAGTGAGCAAAGATGTGATAGAAATAGGTGGACATGCACTCAAGGCAAACGTCACCAATCTAAGCCCTCTTGAGCTGCCCGTCTCCGAGCAATCCCATTTCTCCAAATCATCGGTTCTCAAGACAAACATTTTCTCCACAACTTACATCCCTGACTACAAATCAGCATTCGAGCACGTTTGCATTCTGGCAACAAGCAAGAAAGCGCTCGATGAAATACAAAAGAATTTGGATTTGACGGACGAGTATATGGAAGCATCTAGAGAGACGCTAGAGCGATTTGGAAACACGTCCAGCAGCAGCATTTGGTATGAGCTGGCTTATTTGGAAGCCAAAAATAGGATCAAGAATGGGGATAGAGTGTGGCAACTGGCTTTGGGTTCTGGGTTCAAGTGTAACAGTGTGGTCTGGAGAGCTGTTACAAGTGTTAGGCAGGTAAAAAGAAACCCATGGCATTATTAGAACTAAAAGACTCCACTAGTAAGGCATATGTTATATTCTATTATACATAGGAGAGAATCAATAATTGTAATTTTAATAGCGGAAATTATTCCTATATTCTACTTACCTCCTTTTTCTGGATGTATAAGAATGTTTATGATGTTAACTTTTCAATGTGCAGTTTTTTTTTACTCAGAACCAATAAGATGTCTGTCGTCAATGCTCTCCAATAAGAAAATTGAGAACAACAATCTTTGTAATTCTAAACAGATCAAGTTCCAATTGAACAAATGCAAATCATAGAAAATAGCTAGATGCGGACCAATACAGATTATAGCTTTACCGTACGAAATTAGATACCCTTACATTTGAAACTGCCAAAAAAATCTACTACCTTAATGCACGTCCTCCTTAACATGGAAAAAGTGTCCTTTGTAATTGACAACAGAATAACAGAAAAACATCGGAGCAGTTATTTTCCTTTGATGCAGTGTGAACTTGCATGAGGACGTCTTGGATTGAGCAGAATAACACATTCAACTTCACCTGGAGAGAGCATTAGTGAACATCAATTTATCTCATCATTAATCACATGTTGACAAGAAGCATTGATTAATTAGCAATAATATTAAATTCTGTCCAGTGATCCTTGAACAGATACACAGGCACATTTTTGTAGGAATAAGAACGCACACTAATCCTTTAAAATATTGAACTGTTCCAATTAATAACTTTGACCTCTGATAGTATTAACAATAAGCCAACCCCTTACCAGATACAATAACATACTTAATAACTAATGATCTTCTGACATTATTTTTTAACAAATACAATTGGTCAAAGCTCGAAGAGTTCATAACTATATAATGAATTGAAATATGTATATTACACATTAAACATTTCACGTGCCTTCTTTCAGAACTAATATGATTCTGCCTCTTGACATTTCACGGCCATTGAATATTGTATAAAACAGAATTGAATAAGCTATCAGCAAAAGCATTTGATCTTGTAGTTGGATCGTTTTTTTTAGCAATACAATTGCGGTTGTAACTAGAGCAAGTGTTTAGGTCACTGGTCAGGCAATAATAACAAATGCAACTAAAAAGATTAGATATGGGACTCAAAATAAATAGGATAAACTTAATTACAAACCCAACAAGGATCATTCCTGCCACACTGACAATCAWTTTTTTTAAAATAAATCAGCAGTTAGTWAGATAACAAAAAGGAATATACTGAATTCTTCTTAATTCACTTCACCTAAAGCAAATCACCTGAACATGATTGGCTTTCCTGCTTAGTTATACCAGAAGAAATCTTCATAACACTCCGCACTCACGGAACAGCAATCTGAATCACATTTTTCATGTTCCATTCTTGACCATCAAGTACAAAACACTCCTCACAAGCAAGTAATAGGATGTACAAGTGAGCTCAGCTCAACCAAGAACAGCTCATTTAACCGTACTAAAAAAAATTCTCAAAGTTCAGCAATTATAGAAGTGCCACTGATACATCTTCTACACATTCATATGTAATACAGAAAATCAAAACTGGGAATACGAAACAACAAATCAAAGCACAGGAACATTCATAATCACCTCACGAGGCCTTGCCGCTTGAAACATCAGCCGGCGTAGAAACGTCCTTCCCGAGGGACGGAGGCACGTATATACTGGCTTTCTTAAGAATCTCCGCCACCACCCAATTCTTGCGCTTGCTGAGCGGCCGCGAAGGATCCAGCCTCACCTGCAATCATTCATCCCGAACAACATCAAAACAATTACCAGGAAAAAAAAAGGAAAATCATTCGCGCTTGGTTTTAATTGATATTCGGGAGAGGGAATAATCAAATGGCACGAACTCGATCGCCGATGTTGCAATGGTTGTGCTCGTCGTGAGCCATGAATCTGGAGGTCCGCTTGACGTAGCGGTTGTAGAGCTTATGGTGAAATAGGCGGTCCACGGCCACCACAACCGATTTCTGCATTTTGTTCGACACCACCATTCCCACCACCGGCTTCATCCTGATTTCCCAATAATCTTCTCTCTCTGTGTGTGAAAACTAAACCCAGGCAAAACCCTTGTTTTGAACTCCACGACGTCGTTTCGTCATTTAGATTTGGGCCTTCTCGCAATTTCATTCACGGTTAGCAGGCTCGGCCGGTCGGCCCTACAGGTAGTGTTTCAAGGCACCGATTGGATACAACCATTATTATTAGGTAAAGTTGGGTGTACTTGTTTCATATTGAAATTAATATTTATCGTATTAGCAATGTTTGAGAAAAATTATTTTTTATTATATTGAAAATGGACACGTGGCACTATTTATCACAACAGACATGAACATCTTTATAATAGCAAATATAAATATTTTTATCCATGTTATATGTTCATAAATATAAATTTATCACATGAAAGATGAATATTTATCTCAACAAATATAAAGTTTTATTTGATAAAAATGCATATGTTATTTTCACTCGGGTGTACGGTACAACATCATACACCTGGGTGTACCTAATAATTTGTCGATGGTCCACACGGGTGAAAATAACATATACATTTTCATCAAAATAAAATTTTATATTTGTTGAGATAAATTTTCATTTTTCATGTGATAAATTTACATTTATGAACATGTAATAGGCAAATTATTAGGTACACTCGAGTGTACGTTTTACTTTACATTCAGCTGAAGAAAAAAAACATGTTAAATGTGATAAATATACATTTTTGTTAAAAATATTTGTTGTGATAAATTCTCATTTTTACTGTGATAATTGTACATTTATGAATATGTAACATACATAAAAATGTTCATTTTTATTTTGATAAAAGTCCAACTCCATTATGATAAATATCAATCTTCATTTTTATAAATATTTATATGCCGCTCGATGCCACATTTAGCATGATATGACCCTCTGACCTCGAATTGCGGATATAAGTTTTCACAATTACATATTTCTCGTACCTCCATAGCCATAAAACAAAGAACATACTGTAGGAAAGATTTCACAAATTAAAATAATATTCAAAAATATTTTCAAGTACAAATTTGTCGATCCTTTTCACAAATTAAAAATTGAAATCGAAAAGCTTATATACAAAACCCGAATCACGTGTTAATACATTTTTCTTAAAACAGATTTGTCTCCTATTCCGAACATTTGTTTCCCAGGATAAGACGAGTAAACTGGATTACCTTTCGTCTCCGGCGAACTGATAATCATGCCTGAATTTTATCACCAAATACAACAGGCCAAGGAACTTTTGATCTATATGCGTTGCTTATTCTTATGCAAAATGTGTATAAGTGTTAGTTTTTCTTATTGTATTGTTAGCCCCTTTATATAGGCTAACATATGACCTTTAAGCTTGCAAATTAAGAGATTGTGGGGTAACATTGAATTGAGTGTTACAAACCACCACCACCTCTCCCTTAGTGTATGAGTTACAAGACTTAATATAATAAAATTACCCAAATACAATTTGGATAAAGGTCCAAGAAAAATAATAATTTTCTTCATTATTTTCCAACAATCCCCCACATGAAGAAAATTTCGAAGATAAGAATTTTTTTGGTGATAAAATCCAACAGTTGAACCCTGCATAGGATAGGTAGGTATTACCCTTTGAACCTTCTCTTGTGAAAGTATACTTACTTTACTAGCTGAGCAGTAAACGCTATGTCTTTGAACCGTTATGCTGTTTGTGTAAATAATGATATACTCCACACAAGATTCTCCCAAACATATTTCAGTTCTCATAGTTATGTTCATTCATGGCCCTGAACATACGCCTGGTTTTGCAAGAGGTTCTAAGAATTGAGTCTCACACAATTCACTTCGAAGTGGCCCCACTTCTCTCTCACATAGGTGATTCTTAATTACAAGTAGACGACACTAATATGCTCGGCTCTCCGACGCAAGAATCATTAAAAGTCAATGCTTATCCTCTCACCACAAATATCACTATTTAAATAATGGATAAGGAATAACTTCCCCCATAGTGATGCTACGAGTCTTTATACAATTAGGTTGTCCCTTTGAACCTAGATCTTGGGATCTCCAGTTAATTAGGTTGGGTTTCCATAGTATATCAACTCATTTTTCAGAGACTTAAGTCACATTTCTCTTTATAACTTTACAACTACTTCTCAATTTAATTGTTTGATTAACAAACCCGTATAGTTATTCTGTGACTTTACGTAGTCAACAACTATGACATTAATATAGAGTAGTGATCAAGAGCTTCTCATTGCTTATAATTTCTCATTATAAGTACAACCTTGCAATCAAATATTTTAACTTTCCTAGGTGTAAGTATTGCAACTTTAGGAAGACACCCCCCACATTTTCACCACATATTTAAATCACACTCATAAGTGAATTAAATAAAGTGGTTCACTATTTTTCAATAATTCCAACACAAGTCTCATACTTGCCTTGATGAATTGTTAATATACAATTCAAGTTAATTAATCTCCATAGAGTATTCCATAGAGAATAACTTATGAGTTTATCAACTTTTTGGTTCAACAACCATTACAAGGAATTTAAACGGTATCAAACTCTTTCATTTTAATATTCAATTACATCGGCATACTCATGACATAATTTCTAAACAAGAAATTAGCATCTCATATGCATTCGAATTTCATCTTATCCTTAACTTAGAGGATCATTAATCAATAACCATTCTTAGGTTCGAAGTTGTCAATTAGAATAATATCTTCCAATACCACTATTTGAAATCATTGAAAATTTTCAATTAAGCACGTAAGCCCAATAATTATGAATTTTTTTAATCCTCATCTGACTTTTCGAGCTTTACTTGAAGTTAGACAATTAAATACTCATCTTGTCTTATGAAATCATCTATCTCTTGTTAACTCTCTTAACTCACTATCCACTTTATTTGACCAACGAGGCCACATTTTTTATTTTTCAATTGAAAAACTAAAGTGATATGAGAAGTTAACAATTAAATTTCAAGATTCAAGTCGCATATTAGAATCAAATTTAATTTAAACTTAATAAACTTTATCCAAACTTATGAGTATGAATTTATACTTTAATAAATTTCAAAAATCCAATTCACAAATTAGGCCCCAGATTTGTCTAACTCAAAACTTGAGTTAATTATTTAACTATTAAGCCCAATCAAAACTAATACTTGGCCCAAAGCAAGGGCCCAAGAATTTACTTCAATTGTCAAGCTAATCAATTTAGCCTTCTTAGAAACTAAACCCATGAAATGGGCATTGCAATATAAGGCCCAATAATCCATTGAATTTAGACATTGAATCAAACTTTTTGCACTTACTTTTTATTTATAAAAGTTCGTCCGCAAGAGAACGGAGCGATTGTAAATGATAAGTTTGACTCGAGTCAAACCTCTCGAAGGAATGACAATCAAATCAAAATGTTCGTTTAACACAAATTAACTAAACACACGATCAAGAAAGTTGGTGGTTTGTTATGACTTTAAGAACTAAAAATAATTGATCAACTCCACTTTCAACTTAAACAAAGCAAGTAATCGATTAAGCTAACGTATCAAATGAGTTTTTCGAACATGAGAATTAAACACGATAAAAGAAAATGATAAATAACAATTAACGACTAAAGGTGTTAGATCAAATTACTAGAATTAAAATAGACATGAAATTCGCTAACACCTAAATAACGACGAATCAAAAACTAAAATTAAATTAACAAGAAAATCACCAAAGAAATTCACAAGAAAATGCAGACAAAATCAACCCAAAGTATATGATTCAACGAGATCCAGAATTAACGCAAGCACTATAATGAAAACCAACAAGCACAATTCACAAGATTTTTTTTTAGAATTAAACGATTAAAGTTACCTAATGTATTACGAATACGAATTGAAGAAACAAAAATCAAAGAACTCCGAACGAGCTGAGTTCTCAGTATCCAAACACCGGATCGTACGAAATCAAGAATCAAAAGTGACAAACTCAAAGAAGAATCATACAAGAGTGAAAGAAGGATTTAAAAATTCAAAAATATGGAAAACTAGGTTTAGAAAAGGTAAGTGTTCAGTTTTGGTTGGGTTTGCCCTTAACTGAAGAGTGGCGATGCTTATATAGTGTCATTCGAGGAGGGCGTCGTGGTAATTTTACTAAAAATGACGGTCGTCGATCGACCGTCAATTTGCGTCGATAGACGGTATCTCTAGCATCGTTCTCCGTCGATGTCGGCATTCGATTGACGGTGGCATGTGGCTCTCGGCGTGTCGATCGACTAAGATTTTCGAGATAGCTGGTAGGCTCACGTCAACGGGCGCGTCGATTGACAGTTGTTGGAGCACCTCGGCATGTCAATCGACTGAGTTATTCGATGCGGGTGAGAGGTTTGCGTCGGTACTGCGTCGATGACACGCTAATTGTAGGTCGACCGACGGCAGCTTTGCGAGTCCATGTCCAGTTTTTGTCGTCCCAAACTGGTCGTAACTCACGGGAACGCGCGTGGCTCCGCTTGGAAAACTGAAACAGACACGAAGACCAAATTAGAATGAAAACTAATAAAAGATAAGAGAAAATATGTTAATTGGATAGAAACGACATGACCTACATAAATACTAAAAGGAAGAAAAACGAGAGAAAATACGACCTAAAACCTGCTATAACACATAATATAAAATGCAAAAATAAACAAAATCACACACAAATATGTACAAAAAAAAACCCCCACACTTGTGTTTTTGCTTGTCCTCAATAAAAACCGAGTCTAAACGTAGACAAGAAAAATCTAGCCACACGATGAGCTACAACTAATGCATTCAAATGATTCGAGGAGTTAATGCATTAAATCAATCAGAAATTCATATAAAAGGACGACACGATGCATTGAGATAAGGAGTTTAGAATTCCTTCCAAACGCCTAAAAGTAATGTGTTGCCCTTCATGTAAGTCCCCCATCCGTGTATCGGCCAAAGTCTATTCACACTCAAACCGCTGAGTCAGCACCCGACTAACCCAATCATCCATGCGCCTCTTTGACAATACAATCTAAACAGTAAAATAAAAATGCGTACAAGGGTTGTACGACTTATTATATATAATTCACTTGTACTATTTTTTTCTTTTTTTAGTACCCATAAAGGCGAGGTACTAGACGAACACGATATTTACAACCCAAAAGTGAGAGTTCATTGACTCCAATCTCATGTTTCTAAATGCAACTTATTATATTTTTTTTTCCAATAAGCACATGAAGTTTCTAATGTCTCCTAGAATAAAAAGAAAATTTTACTAAAATCCCTATAGAGGGCATTTCAAGATGGGGGTTAGTAGAGAGTATTCAACTCTTGGAACGAAACATGAATAGAACAATGATCAAAACATCTCATAGGTTTCTTACACTTCATTCCCCACAATTAAACTTATGTCGAATGAAAATCTAAACAACCTAACCAAAGCATCTAACCACGTCACTTCGTCAAGGTTCCAACCAATATCAATACACACGACTCAAATCAAATACACAAGCAAGCATACAAAAGAATTTACTAATCAAGGACACCCC